>PDGT01000015.1:2542778-2581473 GCA_003671415.1 Megathymus violae | reverse complement strand
TTTGCATCATTTTATTGACAGGATATCTTCTAATTTAACTATGATAGAAAACGCTTATACAGTCATAGGTCACGCTAGAACACCCTATATAGGAAGTTGCCAGGACATATACAATAGACACATCAATAATAACTAAGAGCAATTAACGAAGTAATTACGTTACGATAGACTTAGTTATTTCGGGAATAACTGACAATCAAGAATCAAGAATCAACTTATTATAATTATAGCTTCATACGTTTCTGTTCTTCTTCTTTCTTCTCCTGATTCAGCTGAAAATTGCGCACGGACTCTTTTTTCTTTCCAGGTAACTCGGTATGTTGTTCATAGCCGTATGTATCTACTTATAATGTAAAAAACTGCTTATTAAGAAACAAATAAACAAATTCTAACCAATCTTATCCAATTTTTAAACCTAAATGAAGATGAAACGCCAATAGCCGTGCATTGCAGTTAATAGTCAAGATATACATAGGTCAGTTATGTAAGTTGGCAATGTTAAATAAAATAAATCACTTAACGTAGTCCCGATGAATCAATCCGCAAATAGACTTTCAAGTCTATTAGGGAGAGAAGTGATCAGTTGCTCTCTTGACACCGTTACGTCATAGTTGGCACACCTTTTAGTCAGTTTTTGAAAAGTTTGGAAGTTTGGAAGGCTGAACGGGAATGTGAATTATAAATTTGGCAGATTGGTAATGAGAGAATGCGCTCACAGTCCAGTTTTGTAGGGTGCCTACTATGAATTGGGGTTATAGTAAATTTTAAGTAATTTTTAACGCTTGGTGACATTATCACTAACGATATAATTACGCGCTTCTAAAAGATGATCGTTCGGTTTCATTTTCAGGGTTGGTAATGCGAAGTGAATCACTTATAGTATCATGAATCATAATGTCCTGAAATATCGTCTCGTGAAAAAAAGAGAATCAAGGTTAATTCGTCGCTACTACGTGTAAATAGTAAAGGTATCACCGGTTCTTCGATGGCGGGCAACACAACGATGACTTCCCAGGTATAGTAGCTGGGCAGACACTTAGTTTGCTAAGTCATCTCTTATTATTAATCTGGCATCGTTGATTTTGATTATCTCTTTTTCAAAAGGACAATGCCAGATTGTGTTCCGCAATTGACAAAAATACTATTTAAATGGGAAAACATTAATGAAAATATAATCAATATTTTCAGTAGTTAACAACAATTCTGTAAAACCGGCGGTTAAAAACGTTACCACTACACCAGGAACCGGTAAGAGATTAATGCCTTCGTAATTCGATGTCGTTTACTTGTGAATGTTGAAGCTAAATACAACTCAATTACAGTGTATCATTACAAAAGAAAGGTATGATGACTAACTTTATTAATGATAAATTGAAAAAATCATATCGCTCGTGCACTAATAAAGTTCACGCTCGCAATTTACTGGTCATTATTAAGAAAATCGCATGTCGACGCAACGCCTTGGCGAGTTCATTACTTACAGTCAACGCCATAAATAATTTGTTACTTTCCACAACTTTCCTATTTCAGATCATTTTACTTTAGTTGAATTTAGCAAGCGATATGCTTTGACGTATCTAGGCTCGGTAACAATGGACTAGATGGTAACTTATACACGAGTAAACAAGTGTATTACTGGTACATATTTGTACTAGTAAACGAGTATTACTGCTACTTGTTTGTATGTAAGTTGCGTTCACAATAAAATTGTTTTATGGAATGGTCTTGATTAAAGCTATTATTAATGTGGTTTTGTTATCTTTACTAGTAAGCCGAATGTTTCTGTTAAATATTTTTAAGAAAATTTGAAATCGACACATCTGTAAATACGATACACAGAAATTGAATGCTATTATTCCACTGACAGGGGAATTTTTGGGAAATAATTTTTACTAACATACGTATTTAGAATTTGACCAGTCCCATAACATTACTTTCTAAATTATAAGTGGACAAAGCATATTGACAAACTCGTAGCGGACAGCAAATTGTCAAAATCAAAATATAAAGATGATACACTTTTGAATTTGGGTTGTTAAAGTACAGTTCAAAACTAATTTCAACCTATATAACTGTTCAATTCCGGAAAGCCAACCAACAACTGACCCATGAGGTCATTAGGTCGTTCTAATGCATAACTGTTATATCAAGTTCGCGTGTAAAAGTGTAATCTTGCATTTGTTAGACCGTTTGTTAAGTCCGGCGCACGACAATGTTATTTAAGAGTAGCGAAATGTTAAGCCATCTACATGCAAAAGGTTTGCTGAAAAGTAACCTTAACTACTTCCGAGTGCCTACATACTAAAAGGTTTGACCAATGCAGATTTTACCACCATGTTCCTATAGTTATTTTATTCCCATATACTTGAAATAACCCTTTTTCCTTCATCACGTGCCATCTCCATCAAGGAGGCGACCATTTGTCGATACGTCTCTTTAACAGCAGTCATATGAACTACTCGTAGCTTATCTGTGCTTTTAATCCGCAGCAAGTACCTTATATTTCCAATCCATGTGATTTTTCTTCTACCTGGATCTCTACTTCCTTTAATTTTGGCTTCAATTATTAATTTTAATATGTTATGTTTATTGTTCCTGTACATATATATGTCCAAAACAGGTTGTTTTTCTTTTCTTAACAGCTTTCACAATTTCCAAATCTTTATTCATTATTTGTAAAACTTTGACATTAGATATTCTACTATTCCATTTAATTTTAAGTATTCTTCTATAGATCCACATTTCAAAATAACCCACTTGGCGTTTTTTAGTTTTAAACATAACATATAAAAAGGGTTTATTTTAAGGCGATTTCTTTTTTTTAATGTTAATAGCCGACTAACGAGCAGACGAGCCACCTGATGGTAAGTGGTCACCGTCGCCCATGGACATCAGCAAGACCAAAGCTATCACTGATGCGTTATCGGCCAGGATATGAGAAGAAAGTTAGAAAGAAGCTCTCAAGCTCCCAGCCGGAATACGACGAGTCGTTTAGCTGGTGACTCAAGCAGGAGGGTGGTAGCTAGCCAGGCAGGCTTCACCGAAAGATAATAATACTAGTAATAATATTAATGACTTAATAATGATATTGATGATATGATCCTTACGCGAAACCCTATCACCAAGCAGGCTGGCTCGTGTCGCCTTCTACGACATCCTGTTCTGCCAGCATGGGATTGGGGGGAGTATTCTAAGCCGCTCCAATACATTTAAAATTTCATTGCTAGCATATTTAACTACAAACTTATGAGAGTTGTTACAATTTTATTTTTTTAATGTGTTATAGAACAACTAACGTAAAACGATATCCAACATTAGATTTTAGTAAATATCGTTTTGATAATAATTAATGTAAAAACAGAAGATTGCTGATTTATTCAATCATTAAACAAGGACTAATTAGGATTTGGAAGTTAAATGGTAAAGTACTCTTATATGTTTTTATTATTATTATTACTATGACAACAAAATGGTCGAATGATTCCCAAAATCGGAAAAACATAGGCTATAAATAAGGTCCTGCTTAAAAGGTAAGGTGTATTGATTCCTAATTCCGGCATTATATTTAATATTTTTACGAATTTGATATTGCTGGAAGCTAAATACCAGTACACATTAGTATTTACATAGCATTGAACGTCTCTATGCGATGATACGCTCAGTAGGCAATCATGACTGCGGCGGCGCGCGATATTAAATTATATTACCCTAATTCAGTGCAATGGACCTCTATAAACAGCTGACTAAGAATTATTGAAGTGACAAGTTACATATCATTATTTGGTAATAATTAAGTCTATGTATCCAATACAATTTATCATATTCCACAGCTCGGTTCGGGTTTTCCCAGAACCAAAACCATCCGATATCCAAAATAAAAAATTATACGAAACCGTAGCCGAATCTGATAAAAAATATTCGTATAATGTCCGACAGGGGCGTAAATGAAACGAGTTATAACACTCGCCGGCCTCTCGCACTTATCTTTAGACAGTTTTTACTATTTAATTTGTAAGGCTATTGTTTTTTTCCATGGTTATTGTACCAAATAATACCTAGAAATAAAGACAAATTGTTATCTAGTAAAAACATTATGGTTTTTTATTTTCTCGTCTTTATATTTTTTAGGTATAGGTCCTAAATCATTTTATATCCGTAACCAAAATTATCCGAAACAATCGGATAAAACATCCGTTTAGTGGAGCACGTTGGTCACAACCTGTGTAACTAAAAACATGCGCCAGATCATTATAAAGAACTCCCTGGTATGCATGTATCAATTTAAAATGTATTCTTATTGTGAAGCAAATGATAATTACAACCGGGTACGTAACTTTAAAAAATGATTAATGCGTAATCCTGCAGGATTCTTACGCGAACGACCACAGCCTGGGTACAAACGAAATAGGATTCGCCAATGAAATCACTAGATTATCGCTTGTTTATCATTGATATACGCGTCTCTATTGAAGCCGTTCAAAATCACTAGTTTTGAAGAAATTATTGAAGTCACGTACGTCGTCAATTATTTCTATTAACATATTTCATTGCACATATAAACAACGTATGCTATGCGGCATACCGAAGTGAAATTTTAGAGCATTAATAGTTCATAAACCACGGCAAACCTCGTATCACATTCATAAGATTGTGTAACGGATGCTTTTATAAAGTAGGAAGAAAACTGTGGACAACCGCATTCAAACAAGCCGCTACGGACATAAACATCATAGCAACATCATCTCAACAAATTGTTATTAATAATATAATCATTTATTCGCTCCGCTGGATTGGAGTTTTCCTACAGAATTATTTAAATAAAGTCCTGAAGAATTCTTTGGTAAACAAATTTTACGACGTCCTTGAAATCTAATGTCGGTCATAATCAAAGAGCAATTTTCTCATTATCTTTCAATTAATTGGGCAATTAATAAACCAGTGCATATTACAAAAGAAATATGGGTGACCTTATTACCTTATGCTTCATTAAGTAGGCTACATAACACCCAGCAATGATTTGTAATATGACCTCGCTGCAAGTCAAATCTTTGTGGATAATAATAAATCAGACTCTTTGCATTACCTAAATACATAATTCCATTACAAGTTGCTGCCTCCGCGGAAATGATGCCGCTTCCTACATTAAAAATACACGTAAATTTATTTAGAGGACGTTGTCTAATTTATTGACAATGACAAGTGCTTGACGATTTTGTAAATAGTTTACTCGTAGAATCTTCCGTGTTTATTTATATCTAATTGAATTTAAGATTGTATGGCCTAAAAATTTAACAGCCGGTTAAGTTAGAATCGAACTAGCATTGAAATGGTTTGGTAATAATCTTAATAAAATCTGTCAATATTTCACATATATTTTTCTTAAAAATTTAAAGCCTTTAAGGTTTCGGTTCAATCGCGTCGTCTTGGTAGGGTTAAATAGTTTAATACTTAATTTCAAGATGAACGCAACGATCAATATTGATGCCGTATCATCGTATTATTACGTAAATTTACGTGCGCATGCGATTATGGTAATAACATTATCTATTCGGTGGTAATACGGCAAACAGCGGTAATATGGCAATCGGCTCGCGCGGTCACTATTTACCAGTCTATACAGTGGCGCGACTGTATTATTATCTTGTATAAGTATCACTTCAGATAGCAGTAATTAAAGAGAAGATTGCTGGTTTGAGTCTATTTACAAACACGTTGTGATATTAAAAAAGTAGATGATAAATTTCTTGTAGATTGGTAATTCCAGATTAAATCATGTTTGTTTGATACATGAGCATAACATGTATCTCTTGTTATGTTTCCAATTAACACGAGTTTTATTTGGCTTATTGTTTTGTTAGTGTGATCGTAATTATCAGGACTAGGTTGACATGAAATGTCTTTTTGAGAAATTCACAGGAAAAGTCGAAAATTTAAATGATATAATGGAGTGAAAATCTCATTAACAATAACGTGACGTTTCTAAACGCACTTCACATTTTATTGATTAGCAAATTGTAGACATGCGAAGTCGAGGCGGGTACAGTTTAAAATATGAAAAGGCACGCAGAATCACAACAAACAATTACCGTAAAAGTTAATTTATACTTATACAGTATAAAGAGATTGTCTAATGCCGACTATTGAGAATATCCCTCTAAAATATTATGGTGGTATCTTCAGATGTTAAAAATGCAACTTGCCACCGCAATTCAATAGTTTTGTTAATCGAGTTGGAAACATAATCTAGTGTTATAGAGTTGGCGTTCAGCCAAATTTACGGGTAGTTAATTCACTACAAGATACGCCGCATATTTACCAAAATACCCTTAACCTACATTCCGACTCGAATTCCATTGCCGCGTGTGAAATAAAATAATTTTCATTCATAACGCCGAGAAAATATGTTCATGTGTAGGTAGTATAATACATCGCGACTTGTCGTAACATGGGTCGTAAATTTGATTCGACGCGCCGCTACCCGACGTTGTATTTATTTATGCATAATTTTATTTTTCATAAAAATCTCGGACTCGGAATAACAGACATTCGAAAGAATCTTTGTATACATAAGTTTTGTTATAACATACAAAAGTATTAGTATTAAGAGAGCTCAGAAATACACATAACGTCAAATAAAACAAGAAGGTTGACGAAAGTACGAGTCGAATGTGAAAGAGTAAAAATGCTTATGACAAAAACTTTCGTTAATTGCTTGATTTCCATTGCAAACCCCATCGGTGCAACGAAATCAGTAAATGGTTGCCTCGTGAGTAATAAAGCGAGTATTATTTTTGTAGTCCTGATACCCATGAACCCAAGACCCCACTGCAGTTAACCTTAGAAAGCGCATTTGTGGAACAAACCGATTGTAAGTGAAACTAAGGAAAATTTTAATTTATAAAAATAACCTAAGCAATATTTTTTTTGTTGTAAAATAACATGAAGAACAGTTCAAATTGTATATGTTGCCGATAAACGAGTAATAGTAACGAGAATTGTAAAAAAAGATAGATGACTATTTCAATTAGTGTAATAGTTTAGAATTC
The DNA here is from genome assembly GCA_003671415.1 of Megathymus violae. NCBI lineage: Eukaryota > Metazoa > Arthropoda > Insecta > Lepidoptera > Hesperiidae > Megathymus > Megathymus violae. Next base: position 2,574,427 of record PDGT01000015.1, on the reverse strand, counting down.
CTAAAGCCGAATACGAAATAAGGTTTTTAAGAACACTCACGTTAATGCAACAAAGATGAAAACAGAATATCAGTCTATCATAGCCTATATGCTTCCTTACTGGATGAATAAATGTGTAGTGTTAGGAGATCTAATAATCATGTTGTAAGGTAAATTAAATATTTATGAGTAATATGTATATATATCTCATTTTATTGAATATACTTGCATATAAACATTGTTTATAATAGAGAACGTTCACCACTCGGGTACGCATCGCACTTGATCGGTTTTTATTTCAGTCACAAGTTATTGCGTCACAAGTTTATCAACTTCCCCAGTACATCACGACACATTTCCCCAACAACCCGTTCCGACGAATAGCCTGACGTACGACCTGCCGCGTAGATTTTCCCACTTGGAAAGTATTCTGTTTGACGGGAAAGAGTCCTCACTTTCCATATTACCACCTTTAATTTGACAGTAATGACTATCCATTAGCGAGCTGCAATCATTCGATAGTTTCTCCATATATGCCATTGATTCAATCTCCAAGGGAAAACGATTATAATATCACTATCGGCGCGACCATAAATAGTTCGCTGCGACCATCGTTAAAGGTATCTTGAGTAACTTTTTTACACATCAACTTTTACTTACTTTAGTCACTGCACGAGTCAGTAGCCCGACAATTATATCGTCAACTAAGTAATTGCTTCGAAATTATTCATATTAAATTATAATGGTTATATACATATGTACCTCTGGCTATTCTCAGCTGCTAGTAATTAATAGTGTTAAATGACGTCGTGTGTCGTTGGAAAACGAATGACATTTAACGGCAAAAATTTCATAAGCGCTTCTGTCGTTCGCAAGCCGTGTCACGTAATGACACTTGGTCGTAAACACAGGCTGATGGATTAAGATTTTTCACTGTCAAGGCCCGTGCTCTTCAATTTAATGCCATTAATCATTTAACCAATATACTAACAAATTAAACACACTAAGTCAAAAAATCATATTGAATTTGTGAATCCCAGAGTCGAGCCATATATTCGGTACATAAGTCCGACATAGACTGTATGATTTCTGGAAATATATACAAAGAGGGGCGAAGTAGTAGTCTAAGTTTCATATTTTACACGTCTCAATATTGCATGTATGTATGTTATTTGATTGAAAGACACCTGCAAACATATATTATGCAAGTTCACACCTGCGATAATTAGCAATATATTGAGCTACTTTTTTTTAATTAACGCCTTATGTACATGTGGAAATTCTGTAATGAAGTAAGTTACTTTTACTTGCCTTGTATTAGTTTGAATAACATATACTTTTACAAGCGAGGCGTTACATAACAATCTTTAGGCATCGTGTTGCTTAATGACTTCATATAGAAATACATTCATATTTGAAGTTGAAAAAATATCAGTTTAGATATGTCCACGGAACGCAAGGCAACCAAACACTATAGGGACTTCATGATATAATAAAATATATACATGATATAATAAAATGAATAAGCATCAGTCTCCGTCCGTATCAATACAAACATGAAAGGACGCGTCACGTCGATCATTGCACAGCAAAATTCAATAGAAAGTTTAAAAGAAGACGAATTAGGCCCGAAAAAAAAAATCTTGAAGAAGAGAGTGAATAGGCTTTTTTAAATTAATGCCTTTAATGCCATCTCAAACTTCATCACCATCAGGTGGGATAGTTGCCAAGCAATACCTTATTTTCACGTTAAAAAAATCAAACGGACTTGCAATTACGCGTACAAATGTACCTTTCAAATTGAATCTTATACGTACTCCGATATTCTCTATTCCTAGTGATGTTCTTTCGATTGAAGCGATAAAATAAATTTCCATAAAGCACATAATTCTTGCAAATGTATTTGCGTGATTTAATTCAGGTTCGCTAAGCGGTGAATCGACGTCAATTTAGGTTATCACTGCTATTTATGAAGCAAACAGAACGGGGATAATCGATAGTGCATGTTGACACCGTATAGGATGTTCTTACTGGGACGCACATGAACGATTAATTCGTTGTTTTTGCTACTCCAATTGATCCGTCTCATCGGATCCTCTATGAACCTACAATCACAAATAACTCCCGCGAAAAAACGCTTTTCCGCGTGACACTAATCAAATGCAAGTGGTTCCATGTTAAGCATCTCTTGTCTCATAAATCTTATGGGGACTCACCATTGCCTTATCCGATACATTCAGTAACCAATAGCGACGTTTTTCTGCCTCCGTTCCTTGATTCCAAGTCGCCTTCGTGTTATCTGTTTCGATCACGTTAATCTATGTCATAGTGCTTAAGGGCGATAATAGCGTGTTATAATATGTACGGTGTACTGCGACCGTCGGTAAGATTGATTAAAGTAGTTTCCTGCGCTAAGGCGCAAGGGACCGGCTTTCCACTGATCTCTTTACCTTTACTTATGTACTGGTTTCGTAGTAAACTCTGATTTGCATTCTCTTGAAGTCTTATCTTGTGGGAATTAGGCCCATATTGCAGCAGTTCAATGACTTACAGCTTGTTTGATAATCGCGTGTGGCCTTGGTGTAAGCCGATCGCCTGCTCTATTTGAGGGGGTAAATAAATAGAATTATGGTTCATAGAGACTATATTGAGTAATTTGTTTACTACAAAAGATGTATGTAATTGAGTCATTGATGTGAAAATTAAAGTATCATAGATTCTGAAATCAATTCTTAGCTTATCATGACGTATGTATGTTTGCCTAGTCTGTATGAAATGTCCTAGGTATAACTGTAATTTCTTATGCTATTCAAATAATAAAGAAACAAAATAAGTTGATTGTTTACCGTTATATACATGCGAAAGATATAACAATATGCGTAACAATTAACATTCGTCTACGCTGTCCGGGCATACAATCATAATATTATTTTTATCTGTATGAAGTGTGTTTACTATGAGAAGAAGACGCGCAAGCAACTCTATGGCTAATATTGTTACTTTGGGATCGCATAAATTTTAATTCATGTGCTGAATAGTCTGTTTAGTGGTTGCTTGCTATTCCATTAAATACTACATCAATTTCCTTTTCATTAGTACACTTTGTCTTGTTGTATTTATTCCTGTCTGTAGCTAATGACTGTCAGGTTGTCTTAAAGAAGTCTCCTATTAATGCGTATATTTTAATATTGTAACATATTTAATATGGCGGACAATAAAAAGACAAAAAAATATATTCTCAATACAATCTATATAGGTTGATGTGATACTAATAATTTGTGTTAAATAACAAAATATGAATATAGTAACTATTGAAAGGTCTAAGTATCGATAAACAAGGCTGTATAGCGTCAGTCTAGGTCAGGTGGCATAAATCGATGTTTACCGAGGTGGCAATTTTCCTCGCCTCGCGCTAAGCTGCAGGTATTAGACGAACTGCGAGAGATTATCAGTCAAGATGGATGGAAATATATTTTATGAACTATACTTGGCTTGGATACGTGTGACAACTTTCAGATGACTTACTTTTGCCTCTGATCCTGACTGTATATTATTGAAATACAGACTAGAAGAGCAGACATTGGTAACCCCTAGGCGATTATTGACACAAAGCCGACACAAAAATCAGGGGAATCTATGTAGAATAGGAACTAAAACACGTGCAAAATCATTGTTTGATATTGCTTTAGTAGTCGTTGGAAAAACAGGTAAAAATAATCTTGAAAAATTTGCTATGGAATCCATGGCACTAGAAGTAAAATCACTACAAAGTTTTTACTAGTGGTTAACTTTAGAGCACGCATAGTTTATCGAAGTGAGGTAGATGGGTTACTAACTTACAGCCGATAAGGCAAGCTATGCGCAAGGCGATATACGGGAATGCTAAGCTCGCATAGCAATCAGCGTGCCATACGACCTAGCACAACCTGCGTACCTAGATAATGCATCCGCTATAAATATATTAAACATCTTCTATCTAAATTTCTTTGGAAAATCAAATATCTATGTAAAAAGATTTAATCTTTGATATGATATTTATGTTAGACGTGAAATAGGTTGAAAATTTTGTAAATGCTATAAAATTGAATGGTACTCAAATTACAGCATTCACTTAATTTATGTTAGCTAGTATATTTGCCATGAAATAGTGGATGGGTTTGGCTATTTTAAGTTGTGAAAAGTGCCATTTTATATCATGATAAACGACACAAAATTTAAAACAATTAATCACAAATTCTTATTAACATATCGTCATACAGAGATCCTTAAATAAATGGTTGATATGAATGGTATAAAATTCAATACACGTATTGTTTATGTTTCGTTACAAGTCAATTAATTTATATTTTTACCTTTCGTTTACAACCGATTGATAAAGTGTGAAACCTGATTCCATTATATCGAATCAGATTGACCAGCACTTATTTTTTGCTATGTCAATAAACATGTTTCACTAATTTAACAAATTGATATTACTGTCGTTCTTCAAATATAGTAAAACTTCATATAGAACTATATGGCATTTAATATTCATTTAACCATAAATCACTAAATTTTTACGATCTTCGAATAATCAGACACTATTGGATAGTCGATATTCGTAGTATCACATTACAAAGTGTGAGGATCAACTTCATTCATGAACGCAATGATCTATTAACAGTTTATCAAACAGCGATCCTGGACTGTTTCGTTGTTCTTGATGCGGTTATAACTGGAAATTTAAGGAGGCTATTTGTTAGGAGAATATTTTTAATACAACGTATTAGATAGGATTTTATTTATTTAGATGACCCTTTAGCCAAGTTGGTTTTGAACTGGCCTGCACGCAAAGCAAAGTAACGCAAAGAAAAGGAACTTTTGATTCCAGGGCAGGACACATATTTATATGATAAACAAACATTATTCGCTGGCTAAGCTTGTTCATGATTTTTTATGTACGTGTTTATAGGAAATCCTGTCGTAGGAGTCTTGAAATTATATTTTCTTATGTTTATTCGTTAACCCACTACATTAAAAGTTGGCTTACAATGCAGCTTGTAAATGTACTAAACACAATTGTCTCGAGACAGTTATCATAATACTCATACCATACCTAATACTAGTCGACCCTGGCCTATTCGACTCGCAATAAAACCATTTCTCCGCGGATAACCAAGGAACGCGTAAACAATCGAACGCTAATATAATAGACTCAGTTCCGTTGTCCATCAGTACGTGTTCATATTTCTCAAGCTCCGTTACCGTTACTATTTCCTAAAACAAATTGGCGGAGTCACGAACCCGTGTGACCGTCGTGACCTTTCAAAGGTCTCGTTGCGACGGAAACCTACCAATGTCAGTAATGTCACTAGAGATTAAACCGCAGGCGTGGTCGTTCAATGTGAACGTACTTGGGTTTAATGTGACTTTGCAATTTAAAGTTACTATCGTTAGTTTTGATTGCTCCTTATATATTATTTCTGAATAACAATTTTAAATGTGATGTGGTTAAATCAACATTAAAGTTGGCACAAATTATGACAGGTGTTAGAGAATGGTTTTAAATAAATTCAGTATTAAGACTACAAGAATATTTTTTGTTTTATTTGGTAATAACCAACAACAATCCACAAAAAGATTACATATCACGCATAAAGACAGTAGAAATGAAATTTGACGTAATTATGCAGTAAAATTAGATAGGGGTGGATTTATACCATTCAAATAGTATTAGAGCATAAAATTAAATAGCAAACAACTGTTCGCAAGCTTGTAATACAAGTAATTGTTAGTAGATTAATATCCACAGATAACTATAAAGAGCAACACCGCCTTATAAGGGCGGCTGAACGTGCGAATGGAACAGGCACTATAATCGGCAGCGATCACCTGATAGAAATGATTGTTGTAAGAGAAGTTAGGGAGAATAGTCCTGCATTCATAAATCTAGACAGTGTGGTAGACACGGGTTGTCCATGCTTTATTACTGAAGCAGTACTCAGTTCAACAAGTATACATACGTTCATAACAATCAGGTTGATTGATAAGCTACAGAAAATACCGGGAACATTCCAGTCCAACTGGGTATCATTTGGAATAACATTGTGTTTTTCCTTGAGTTCACCATGTTTTTCCCGTGGTACATCATACTGGCCAGCGAACAAAGCAATGACTTCATTTTTTTTGTAAATAGACGACAAACGAACAGATGAGCCACCTGATGGTAAGTGGTCACCGTCGTCCATGGACATTAGTAACACCAAAGGCATAACTAATGCGTTGTCGGCCAAGAAAGAAGAAGAAAGAAGGAAATTACTGGCTCTCAAGCCCCCAGCCGGAACACGATGAATCGTTTGGTGACTGACTCAAGCACGGGGTTGGTATTACTAACCAGGCAGGCTTTACTAATAATATCGATAATATTTTTTCGACCTTTACACGAAACGCTACCTCCAAGCAGGCCGCTTTCTATCGCCTCTTACGATACCCTGTTCTGTCAGCATAGGATTGGAATCAGTATTCTAGGCCGCCTCAAAACAGCTAATTTCTGTTACATTCGATATCACTTCTTTTTGTGACGGTACTCTTACATGACCAGGCGGATTCAAATTTAAAAGGGGAAATGTCTATTACCGTGTTTCAGTTATAAAGTAAATAAAAGTGGCTATTTTCATGGATATTTTTTCTGGGAATTCGTCAATGACAACCTCGGAATAACGAACACTATAAATGCTTCAAATAATGAACGTATGACAAACTAATTATCACTTGCTTTTGTCAAGGAAAACATCGTAAGAAAACCTGCATATTTGACAGTTTTCGATAATATCCTCAAAGGTGCATGAAGTCTGCTATTCCGCGCTGCGGACGCGTGACAGAGTATGGCCTTAATACCTCTCATTGTAAGAAAACATACGAGTTCTGCTGTGGGACAATTATGGGTTGTAATGATGATAACCGAAGGTAACTGTGATGTCAGGTTTATACTTATTACATGAGACATTTTTCTTATTACATGTCACATGATGTATGCAAAGGAAAACGTGAATTTTTTTATCATACTAATGGAAATCGGATAATAGCTGTGGATCGCTTACCTAGAAATGTCGAATTGCATAAAATAGGAAAGTGCCCTTACAAATTCCAGTAATATTGAAATCGGAAAATAAAAACGGCAGGAAAGTCTAATAGAAAAACTTTTCGCTGCCGCTTCAAAGTACCAGGAAAGTAATGTAGGAAGTATATTTCAAACATGAAATTAACAAGCAACTACACAACCCCGACGGCAAATAAAATTGTATGTTACGATGAACTATTTTAATTGTCAATGATCAACGATAAAAGATAACTTAAATAAGATTTCTTTAACACAGCAATTAAACACAAAAACAATTTTACAGTATAATATCCTCCATTCTCACACTCTAAAGTACCTAAAAGTCTAGCACAGAGATCATAAACTAAACACAGGTAAATGAGGTAAAACAGCCTTAAAAAATTAAACCTACTTCAAAAAGAAATACATTTCAGAAATTCATTTCATATACAATTGTACAAATAGTCATAAATTTTAATATAAATATTACTAATACATAATAATGCACTACATATTGAAGTGTTTGAAATCGGTTCCAAAAGATCTGTTCGGAATAGGACTGAGTGGCTTATTATATTAGAGTTATAATTTCAATGCGTCTGAATGTACATATTAAGAAACAAATTACTATGTATATTTGTGATCATATTTTTAAGTTTATATTCATAACATTGCGTGACTAAATGAAAATTACATATCTAATAAGTGCCGTGAGAAACAATACTGTTACTGATACCATCTTAAACTGCAATATTTTGAAGACGGTCCACAGAACAGATACATTTTCTGGATTAATTATTAGACTAAGCTTCACCTTCCCTATGATTTGTCCACTGTTGTTGTCATCTTTATTCCAACATATTGTTTCAAAATCACGGAGTGCACAGAGCGGGACAACAAATAACAAGCGATTTCTACCAGTGCAAAACTGTATATTATATCTCTATAAGTCAGACAGGTGAAACAAATGCGCAGATTCGTGGTTGAATGTCGATGCGACGGCGAATCAGGGCACTGCAGGCTGCCCCACATTCCTATTACGAAATCTGATTGCGAGCTGTTACCAGCACATAACCTCTACTTATCTTAACGATTTTTCTATGCATTCAAAAGATTTGTAGGTCTTTGTAAAAGTGCCAAATAGTCTTCAAGGAACATAGTAACGTGGACTTTCCCAGAAACTATTTCATAAGGTTTGAATAATCAGGCATTTGTTCCAGAAAAATTTTGCAGGACTTGTAGCCTAAAAATTTATGAAATATGACTATGTATATTATATAACAGCGTACGGAGATGAATTAGGTCGTCGATAACTGACGATCGACGTCAGCCGTTTGGCTATAATAACTTAATTCGTTCAGTAAGGATGGGATAGTGTAGATTTATTCCCATAAATAAAACTAGCTACAGGATATACAGTCTTTGTTCTACAAAGAAAAGTGGGAAATATTTTCGTAGGAAACACGAGGCCTATTGTTCACACGTGCAACAGAAACACACTGAGGTTCTGAAAAGCCCGCAATGCGTATTCCTCTTATAGTTGTGGAAGTATTATGTAGCATTACTTTGATTACAGTTGTTTTAAGATTTTTGGTACAGTTTTAATAACTCCATATGAAAAACTTCTTGGAGCTTAAACGAAAACTATTGTAACTGCTTATGCAATATTATTATTTGCTGCTTTTTTTACTTAATGTAAAGAGCACTTTTTCAGGGCCAGCAATGTTTTGTCGTCTCTTTTAGGATTGCACGTTCACAGAAGTTGTCTGATTTCTTCAGTCGGCTTATTTGGTCTTTCATCAGTTCGTAAAACTGTATGAAATGCAATTTACTTAGTAGTAACTTTTTTATAAATAGCGGATAAACAAGCAGACAGAGTACATAATGGCAAGTGGTGATCGCTCGTGGACATTTGTAACACTAAAAGCATCATATAAATATTGATGTTTCTATATCCTGTCACATTCCATTATTTTCAATGACTATGAACATATGAATATAGTCTAAAAGACATCCCTTCTTAAGTGATACAAAATATACATTAAAAATGGAACTAAATGTTAGAATTCAATCTTTTCACACATTTCAAAAAGCTTACCTCCACAGATGACGTCAGCCAAATTAGTCTGCACACACTGGTGAGTGACAGCGCCGTCTCGCACCGTGGCTATCTCGCCGTAGAGCTGGTGCAACGCCTCTTGGTCCGACATGAGCATTGTGCGCGGGGAGCAATCGTCGTCCCCGCCGTGGTGTCTGGAGGACGAGCGAGAGCGGGAACGCCGGCGTCTGCGATTGATCGATAAGGTAAAATAAGTCTAAGTAACGTGCGTCTACTCTATTAATAGCTGTTGGAAATCTTTGTATATTGTGTATATTCAGATTGGTGTATAACAAAATATAAACATTATCAAAACACATGAATAAAAAAAGTGCATTGTCGATAAAATTATGGCCGGGTTTAAACTACTAAGAGATGCATTGTATATAAAACGGCAGCCAGAATTCTACTAGGTATACTAATACTTGTTTTTACGTATTTTCTAGAATTTAATTCATTACACATATTCTTAATCTACAAAGTTTGATTTGATATAAGGATATCGTACGACTACATAAAATAGCAGTGTAAGTTTATTTTATAATTTTTAAGAATAATTAAAAGGTATTCCGATAGATAGCATTACTGAAAATTATTTTAAATCACTCTGTTGAGTGTCAGTGTGAGAGAATTAGAAATAGTAGACAATAGAGAAATCAACATTTTAGTAAAAGTAAATAAATAAATGCTTACACACTCATTTCCGCACTCAGATTTCTTATGTCGTGGAAGACACACACTATTAATAATATCACAACAACCAAGGTCTGCAATTATTTATCTGTCACATTTTTGGACTTGTTTCGTTTGGGAATGGAGTCCGGGATATTTCACTCAAGAGGGATAATTCCAGCTTGCCTACAGGGCAAAGTTAATATTAATGATACTGTTCCGGAGACCTCGATTGAATCACCTTGCTTTTTAGGTCAATAAACTGAACAAGTATATTAATAATTTAAAATAATCCCAGAAATTTATACGTGGTTTCATTGTATATTTAATTACTTATTTTGTAACTATTGTGTCAAATTAAAATTTCAAGTGTACCGAACTAAAATTTAGTTACGTTGTTGGGTTGAGTGACACGTTGTAATTGATAATTTACATCATGTTTGTACTTTATTGAGCTCGTAATTGAGCTGTAATTTCAATTCAAGTGTATTATTATTATCAATTATATCGTAAATTCTAATATAGCCATAACAGCGTTAATAGCTCTATCGTAACTTAAACCTTAAATTTCATTCAATTTGATTACACAAAAAGTTATTTTATTGTAAGCATTGAACGATTTTTTGCACCCACAAGTTCACGTAATAAGTCATCATGACCTCTAGACTTCAATTAAATTACAATCGGCATGAAACTGTATTGATAATGATATAAAGTTTAAATTTTATTGGATGAGTAGCTGGTCGATCAAACCGGATTTTGTCTTCTCATGTTCCAAGTCCACCAAACTTTTTGTCGACAGTCACCTGTCATTCATTATCGCACTATAGGGTTTTTGTTTCGACAACCATCTCCCATCTTCGATAGTCTTTGTGAGAGTTTTCTTGAGGTATCTCTGACTGATGATATTGGATATCCAATTAAATAAAGGTAAATAAGGTAACATTATGTATTTATCTGTGTTATAAAAGTTATAAATTTATGACAGCTCAATTGAGTTACATTGTCATTTTATGAAATTTAATGGTTTATTGGATATCAAATTTTACTTTAATTGTATTGTATTAATTGTACTGAACTTCTCCACATACCTACGTTTCAAGAGAGTAATATTACAGCGAATGCATCATAACTGCATCTAGCACTTAGATGTAAAATTACGAAATTACGAACAAAACAAAAAAAAAACGCATAGTAGTTTAAATGTGTAAATTTAATAAAAGAAAAACATGTCTGACCATGAATTAATAAGTCATCGTTACTTTAGGCATATGACCTTCAGTAACCTATGTAAATATAATTCGATTGATTTAGAGTTTACTTAACTACATTATTTATTGCAAATGGTGCCAAATGTGCGTTGAATGTGTTTTATGTAATCATTTTAAATAATTAATAGTTTCAATTAAGAGCTGTGATAACTTACTAAATTTACTAAATGAAAATCGGTTTTAGCCCTCCAGATTCAACGGTGAAACCGTGAACCGTTCGTGCACCGAGATTTTTCAAGTTATGTGTATATTGATAACGGATTAAACTTTGCTTCGGTGACGGAAAATACCATGAGTAGCACTGCATATGGAGAAGACAGTTCTGAAAATGTTTATTTATTTAGTATACGCAGTAAAATTACAGAAAACAAAATATGTATTAAAAGTTTGTACAGTAATAATGAATGGGAACTAAGATTGGATAAAAACAGTTGCTGCAACTCCCCGCACATTCAACGAAACCTCATGTATACTTTTTAAAACACTGATTATTGAAGGGCGGAAAATAATTAAAATTAATTAATTCTAAATCCATAAAGGGAACGTAATAAGCCATAAATCTAACATGGACTTCAAAGATCCTAGGTTTAATGCGATTATGAGGCAAGCAATTATAAATTAATTCAAGTTGGCCTTTGAAACAACACCCACTGAAGAGAATGTATGAAAAATTGTTTTTCGATGAATAGGATGGACGTTAGTGAATAGTTTTGCAATTTACTTGAATGCGAATACTTTAGTTAGAGTATTGTTGAAGGTCTAACCTCGGATGAGAATGTTTTTGTGAAGCTAGATGTCAGTATGTTGGCCAAGTTTGCAAAATTTGAAGCTCGCCCCAACAAGTCATTTATATCTATTAATTAACTGATGAAAAATTAAATTTTTTTGCTTTCGTATTGTGTTCCTACGTAAACAGCATTCGGTGCAAACAATTAGCCAAGTCAATTCGTCTTTCAATTTTTTTTGAACATTGTGCACTTAAATTAAATTTCCCTACTCGTTTCCATCTTAAGCCCGTTTTTGGGGATTTGAAAATGATTTTTGTAAAGATAATTTTATTAAAATACATAATAAAAACACATTAAGAACTCGACCTTCCTATCCCATGCTTGCTTAATCTATACTAGTATTATAAGCAGAGAGTGTCAATTTTGTACGTCTGGTATGTATGTGAAGGGTAATCTACATAAATACAGCGCATAGTTGAAAATTAATTTATTATATGAAAAGTACGTTATGCCGAATGCTCATAGGCTGTATATAATTATTTAAATCAAACGAAATCAGGGCAAGCCGCTAGTCATCTGATAAAGTCAGAAATCACCGATCGAAAGATATTTATTTATTTATTCATTTGGAATGCCAACAGAAAGTACACACAAAAAAAATATAAAATTCTCAAGCATTGTAACCTCGCTTATGGGCCTTTCCTCTTATAGGCAGTCACGGCTTATGATTATATAGCTTACAACACAATTTTAATTATCGTTGTTAATTTGACAAATCTATTTTCATAATAAAAATTACACGCAAATATAAACACAAATTATTTCATTGTAACAAATTCAAATACATTTTTTTTATATTATATATATACATATAGATGTGGCATATTTTCCCTAGTATTTAGTAGTAGGATAGTTTTAGAGTTTATGATCACATGCGTCAATGGCATAATTTTATTATACTATTTCATCAATCAATACTTGACAAAAATTGTTAACACATTCTCTCTGCTTACTCGAAGTTAAATCAGGCAGTGTCCAGCCCTTTCTCTGTATATTTCTTTCATGACAGTAAATAAATATCAGCGATAGAACTACAGATAAGCAAATAATACTCGGACATGTTACAACGTACATGCACTCGAGCAACAAGGCGCAATTTAAACGTTACTCCTACATGCCAATTATTGCGAGCTAGGCGATGTTAACAAACTGAATTCGATGTCTCTAAGCGTTTATCGTTCGCTTAAATCGCAGGCAAAAGGTTAAGATTGTTGTCAATTTACACCTTAATGTGATTCAAACAGATAAATGAGGTGGCGCTTGTAATGGAGGAAATTTTTTGTTAGAGAAATGTCAATATTGAATTAATTGTTCCGTCGACATTTTTTCCATTATCCATATCTTTTTCTATTCAATATTGTAAATTTGTGAAATACAGACTGTGATATACCATTTTATAATAACTTCTTTCTGTATGTTGTTTCGATAAAATCTAGAAAACATTTCGAAGGAATGTTCGATTTTTTATTTAATTTTCTTATTTATATAAATATCGTTATATTCGGCCATGTGTTTGTAATTGTAATACATTCTCAGAGAAGTAGTGGCCGTTTTGGTATGTTTAGCGCCAAAACTGGTGAGTGTGTACTCATAAGAACGCACGGTGCGTTCAAAATTAAGTAAGGGGATGCATCTTAAAATGGTAAGCTGTGGTGAGTCATTCTGTAAAAGTTTTAAGGCTTAACTGCACAGTCTTAATAAACATTTTAACATTATTGGCAATAATACAGTATATAAAGTTTGGTACAGTAATTGGATTATCTTCATTACAATTTAACGGAGCTTCAGGAGAGTGATAAGTGCGTTCAACATCTTAAGACTTCATCACCACTTTCTATCAAGTGGGATTGTTGTCAAGCATTAACTTACTCCATGTAAAAAAAAATAATTTCTATGGGAATTAAGTAGTACTCCTGTAATGATTTTTTAATTGTATTCATATCACCTAAAAATTTTATAGAGTTATATTTCAATATTTAAAAATATACACACATGTAAAGAAGTATATTAAAAATAAAAACAAAATATCCATCCAAATGTGTTGACATAGCGGCTTACAATATACATATAAGTTACCATGAATTACTTGCGAACGCAATGTTCTTCTTCTAATACTAGCCATAGCATAGCCATAGCATCGTTCCGTAGAGGTGCGGTATTACAGAGAAGGAAAAACGTCGAATGCAATAATCGAGATGTTGTCACCAGACTGATCGTCATACATTACTTACTAGTTACCATCCCAATATGTGACAGGCCTCGACGACTTTCTTGGACGTGTTCAATGTGATTTAAATGTTTAAAGTACGTTCCCGGGGCCCATTAATTTGGATACTCTTAACCGAGTGCGAATATGGAATTCTTTATTCAACACGTCTCATATCTACCATTATGCCTGTTTTCTTGTTTCTGAATTCTAATGAAACGTAACTGTGATATGGAAATAATGATTAATGTGTTACTTAGTAGCAAAATCTGATGATCTTGAAAACCAGTTGGTAGTATTGTTCTATGGAGAGCAAAAAGGTATGGGTTTAATTCCCGGTAAGTGTACACTTTTTGTGACAAAAATGTGATATAAGTTTCTTTTTCTTGCATCATTTTATATAACTATGTCACGATACAATGGCTGCGATACAACGAATCCTAGCAGGACGTCTGTGTGTATCTGCGGGGTAGGTGTGTGAGCATTTATGTATTTCAAGTTCCGCCGGTCTCAGTAGTTAGCTAAATCGTTCGTGTTTAACATTAATACAATAGACTAGCGACTCAGGATTAGACAACTAATCTTCGTATCCTTTTCTACCCATATTATCAACACACATAATACAATATGTATCCACATAAAATCTATTGATACTCACTCAGGTGTGACGATGAAGAACCCCCGAGAGGTCTGGTAGATCTTGCGTTCCTGCATGAGCTGCGCTAGCGTGTCGTACACGACCTCTTGCGAGGGCGTTTGCATGGAAGGGAACTTCACCGAGAGCGAGGTTCGTAAACTTTCCAGCGTTGCTGACTGTCCCTGTTGACAGAATTGTCGGTTAGAAGTTAAGGCCGCGGCCGCACTGGTGCGGCTGTAATGCGACGTGGCGTCGATTTCACTAGGGTGCCAGGAAATCCAAAAATAATTACACTTTGTGCAATAGTGCGTAATATATCTGCGGTTTAAGGCAGTGTAGTATTTACCTTCTACTTTCTCTAATATATTTATTTACGTAACCCTCATGTTGTAAGTAAAATAAACAATAACTTTTTTAAGTCATTAAAATTTGAATTATTCACGCAATGTAATCGGCGTATATAATTAATGTTTGTAGAATCTGTGTAGTTGTATAAGACTGTTTAAAAAAAAATCTAATTTACAGATACAGTAATTGGCAGTGTGAGTTAATTGTACAACATTACGATGCAAGTGGGTATCGTATTAATTATTTTCATAATATTAACATAATAAAATAAGTCATATCTTATAAGTTTCGTGTTATATTGGATATGTGATAGATTTTGTTAACTTTGGAATAGGTGATGGTCAATCATGATATTTGCTAATACAGTAACGTAGAATCGGAGTAGTTGGTTAATAAACAGTTTGATAGTGAAATCGACGTCGCATCGCCAGCGGTTACCAGTGCGGCCGCGGCCTTAGTCAACGTTTCTTAATAGAGAAACATAGCCCGAAGTCTATTTGGTGGATAATCGGGCCAACCAGCCATTGACTTTACTAGAAAAACCATGTGAGTTGAACCGAATTAACGTACGCGGACGATTACTATAAGGTTTAAAAAACAAATACGTTTATCAGTGTATACTCACACTACCGCACTAGGATTGGATTCGATACAGGTGGCATGGACACACACAAATAAGACCCATTATTACCAAGTGCGCTACAAGGTCATCGAATAATACAGTTAATAATAACAATAGTTAATAATAGAGTTTGTGTCGGTCCCTTTGTTATCCTTAGATTACAGTTATTACAATGACCAGACATCCTCCATTATGGAGATGTATATTGATCCATTGAAGGGTCCGTTATGGACTTGCGGTCTGGACTGAGATCAAAGTTGTGCTTTTGTATCTTTTGGAATAAAATCAGCTTTTTTATATAAATTTTTTCTCTACAAAACAATCGCTTGTTTTAATATTAATAAGAAGTATTAGGATTCATTATAATTATTACCTATTACTTCGCTTGTAGGTTTGCTAGTTTCTTGACAGACAAATGAAATTACCGGCTTTTAAAACTTTAACCACGTGTAATATTTATCTACAGACGAGATCTTAAATAGTCGTGCATTCAATAGATTATGTTAAATATAATTAATGGATTGAGATGAAACGTGGGTGTATAAAACAAAGGGCAGTGCAACTTCTAAATTCTTTCTTTGGTAATAAACTGGTTTACAACTAAGGACGGAATACATCAACTATCGTAGAGGCAAATAATATTATTATCTTAATATGTCAGAACTGGCCTTTAGATATATTGATTTAATATATCCCGTTGAAACCAGTTGAAGTAACGTGACCAACTAACATGAGAATAAGTCGTGGTCCGGCAATAATATACGTTAAGATATTCATAAATAATTTAACTTTAAAATAAACAGTCGTTCTGGATTTAGAAGTAGTTATTAAAACATCGATTTCGCATTATATGACCTGAAACCGAATACAAGATTTAGGTTGATGTTGTTGTTATACCACATTTTTACATCTTATTTTTGTTTAATTTTTGACCAATTTTACAGATATTTAATAACATCATAAAGAAATTATTTTCCTTGTCAGAATATTTTTTTTCTTGGTCGCAAATGATAATTTTTTCATATAAATGGGTTGTTAATCCCAATTGTAAAACTAAATTTCAAATTATACTCTATTAAAAATAAAATATATTGGTTGAAACTTTGCCAAGGTTCTGCCCAGTTACGACAAGTGTCCTTAAGCCGCCCACTGCGATCGTAAATACAAAATTGCGTTCAGTTTTAGAGAAAGGTGCGTAGACGGAATTCAAATTAAATAATTGAGAACAGGATCAATTCAACTGTAGCGTTTAACTTAACGACTTGTTATAACCCTCCACACCTAACATTAGTGAATAATATGATTTGAGAAACTAGAAATTACCAGTTCGATAACGATAGTGTCATACGTCTTGGGGGAATTTCGTAACGCTATAAAAGCGAAAAATTTATCCAAAATTTCACACCGAATTATGACGTGCCTTTGAATTATTATTGTTATAGCTATAAATTATTTTAGCACGCATCTGTTGACAAAGAAAATCAAGTCTGCAGCGTTCTCCTCTCAATCAGGGACTGGACAAAAAGTCATATAGATTTAGGGGGGATGATTTAAATGATGATTTATGATAGACTTAAATTTCCGATACCTGGTACGTCACTATACGAAAGGTTTTTTTTTCAGAACAGTAATGCCACTTGGGTTTGACAGCCAAATTTTATGTATATGATGCAACTAAACTACCATGCCTCATACGGTCCGATCAGCTTGTAATGCCGCTTTGAATTCTGTCCCACTTTGGCATTTGAACCATACCTGTCCACGGCATTCAAATGTGATGGTTGCAACAAGCTTTCGTAATGGTGACAAATTTTGTGGGTACGCCTCCGGTATGCCAGATAAATGAACTCACTCCTAATCTAGATTTGTAGATACAGGATTCCAACGCGCTTTTGTAAGTTGGCTTGTCTAGCCCGAAAATACGAATGCACAAATTGACCTAAATTCTAAGCCCATTACTTTATTACCCGTCACAAATATTTTATTGAAAGGCGTTAAGGCGTATCTTGAGTAAGGCACTGCGCAAACCTGTGTCCACTGTCAAACCCTGAGACCCGGTAACTGTCAATTAGTATGAAGTAAGATCACAAATAAGCAGTGATAGTAGTATGAAACTCAATACTCGGGTAGTCGACTTAGATTGGATTCCTCCACGCACCATAAAGTTTTCGAAGTTATATGTTTGAAATCGATAACCATGCACTTCGGTTGAATAAAATATCGCATTGTATCAATATTCGCCAGAATTCCATAAAATTACAGCATAAAACGAACTCAGTTTATTCAATTGTATTTGGGTGTATACATGACACACTAATTTATGAAATTCATGTTGATTATGTCGATTATGTGTAGATGTTGTTTTATTTTAATTTTAATTTTTATTACTTGTTTATTATGTATTCAATTAGTACCAGACACAATTACGTCATCACGAGGTCAATACACCTGCATTTCTAGGAAATTATTTCAACACGACGCGTAACGGCTCAACTGTCTAACTGTTTAAGTAATCAACAATAAAATATTTAAAAACAACAAACATTTTTACTTATTTTTAACTACTTCAGTCATGAAGGCGGCTGCTATTTCGGTGTTTTATAGTTTAAATTCGATATAAAAATTGGACAAAATGCAAATGGCCGACATTACCGCGTCATCGCGGCACGATAAAGCTGACATCATAGCTTTGCTATTTTTGGGCTCGTTTTGTCCAACATAATTTGTTAAATTTATGTCGTTCTAAGTTATAGACCGAAGCGATTTCTAAAAATATATGTTTTTTTTTGTTAAAACTGAACCTTTACTCGTAGTCAGTAGGAATACTTCCATATTCTTAAATTCACCTACACTGTCAATTCTTGTGTAATTTTGTAGTAAAATGTTAAGTACTAGCCAACTGCCCTCGCTTGGATTCGGAAAAACTATGCCTTACGCTAGAAATG
Source organism: Megathymus violae (assembly GCA_003671415.1). Classification (NCBI taxonomy): domain Eukaryota; kingdom Metazoa; phylum Arthropoda; class Insecta; order Lepidoptera; family Hesperiidae; genus Megathymus; species Megathymus violae. Next base: position 2,555,783 of record PDGT01000015.1, on the reverse strand, counting down.
GTACCTACATTGTTTTATATAACAAGTAAAAAATAGAACGTAATCGGTTAAGCCATTTCTGACATAAGCGCGCACAAACACACACTCAAACAGACAAAAATTCTAACAACTATTGTTTTGTGTTCTGTTGCGTTAATAAAGGCTCCTAATAATATTTTTTCTCATATATCGTTCTTGTACAGAAAGCGATTAGTTATAATTTTATTATATGTATAGATTAATAAAAACACTATTCTGTCTATTATCAGATCAGAAAATAAATAAGTATCTACAATTTTTTTGATAAGCTCACTACAAAATACAGTTAATATTGATAGAGTACCGATGTTTATTTGATACGAAATTATGTATGCGATTTACTTACATCTAGTAAATAGCGTAAGCAATAAGTATTATTGTATTCAAACAGGTGTATAGAGAATAAGCTGGTATTGATCGTAAAAATAAGTTTTACAAATTCGGTATAAGAACTCCGCTAATATTAATAAGGCCAATCCAAACTGAAACATTGGCAACAAACAAAACTACTTGCTCCAATGCTAAAAATATGCAAGACAGGTTCGCCACACTCGAAACCGGAATGGTACTTTTATTTTTTAACATTCATGGTCAAGAGTCATCATTCCGGTATTAGTCAGGCAACGGACTTCGCCACTAAATTTACAATATGTTAATTCTTAATATATTGGTCTGCGTTACAATATTTATGATAGATACAATTGTATTAACACGTACCCTATGGTATTTTGGTAAGGATTATAATTTAATTCCAATAGTTTACGTTAATATTAATATTGTTGCATTTTGCAAATACTACACGTAACGCCTCTTTTTGTCATTGCTGTGCCAAAAGAAACGCCAAATTTAGAAGTCCTAATTTATTACTAAATTTAGATAAACATATGAGTCTATTAATTTAGGACTGTTTGAGGCATCGCAAGGTTGAATGTCCATTTTATAAGAATATTTTAGTGATAATGGGTTCAATCATACCTGAATCTTTTTCCCCCTTCGAGGTGCAACCTGCTGAATAGCGGACGACAACGGTGTCTTCTTTTGGAGATCGCTAGATTCTTTAATATATATAATTGAAATGTTTTAACATGTTTCAGTTGCAGTGCTCGAGTGCCAGTCATGACGCTTGAGATTAACGGCTTCCATCTCGAATGGCATTATCATTATGACGTTGTCGGTTTTGCCGATATCAATGATCGGTGGTAACCACTTACTATCACGTATCCCCTTGGCTCGTTTTTTGGTTGCTACTTATGATTTTCACCCTTATGTTTTGATTATAATTCCTATTATTTTGTTTTGATTTTATTTCGTTTTGCTATTATTTATTTAGTGTAAAGCATTAAAAATGCACTGTTTTCAACAGCAAACAATTAAAGTGTATTTTTTGGGTACACGAAATTTTGAGGGCATAAAATATAATAACATACTTCAATTTTTTATTCTAGCAATATAATTGTAATGCATTCAATATAGGTTATTAATTTGCATGTACCTGGCGATCATGGTTGAAGGACATATTACCTGGTGCATTTATGTAATGATGTGGGCTGTGCGAAATTATTTCAGGTATTTATCATGAATAACAATTATTACCTGTGACGTGAGGTCCATGATGCAGTCACATAGTGCTTCCGGTAATGGTGTGAACTGCCCCTGATACGTTGGTGTGACGATACAGTCTTCAATGTCACCTATAACAAAATGAAAGTAAGCAAGATGAGTATTTTTTACAGTTTAAAAATAAGAAGACAAGACAAAAAGTCGTATGCTGACACGAGAAATCATTGCTACTGGTCGAGGACCCTTTTTTCAATGTTGCACGTACATCTAAATTTTTCGGCATTTTATGCGGATTTTAAAATTATTTATCAGTTGATTCCACGAAAAAAACCTTAGGGAACCTATAAACCAGTGTTGTCAATAATTTTCTCAAAGTTTTATGAAGTGACACACCCAATCAACACGGTGAACTGTGGTCTTAATTTCACATTGTGAAGGAAATTCAAACTCAGGTATTAAAAACAATTGTTTTATATGCACAAATCGTTCACAATAACAAAGTCAAAGTCGTAAAGACAGTGCGAAAAGACAATCGCGTAAATTTGCGCGGTGTTGGGTGGAATTAACCCAGGCTCCATAAATTGTCTCCATACAATGCATCTAGTGCGGACCGTAGCCCGTGGGGACTAAAGTTGGAGCAACGCCAAATTGTATCTGAAGGCTCTAGTGATTAACTAGGTGCTAAATCTATCAGATAGCTAGTTAAAAGTATGTAACAGAATTTCTTAAAGTTAACAATGTTAATGTGCACGATCTGGTTTGTTTGTACATTCATACAGTGTCGGGCGGGGGAATGAAAGCATGCTCTATAAATTGTATCCACACAATGCAGCCACTGCGGATCGCGACCCTCCGGGACCCATGTTGGAAGATTGCCAAATTATACTAGTAGATTCAAATTATAAGCGTTTGCGGTTTTTACTAGTTGAACTCTGATATTAATACTTTAAATTGCATTGTTTTCTAAGAGCTTTACGATTTTTAGAGTGACTTTTAGAAATTTAGCGCTTTCATTAGCTATAGTTTTTTACAAGCAATACAATGATAATCTACTAGTTTATCAAGGTAAAGAATAGACATGGTTTAAAGATTAAGATGCAGTTAGACTTGGAAGTAAACGTGAGCTTCATAAGTTGTGCTCAAACAATGCAGCTGCACTCTTCGAAGAGCTATGTTGGAGCGTTGCCAAATTGAATATTTTGAAACGAAATATGAGTTCGGGCATATTTTGTATTATAATATTGAGATTGTCAATTTACGTAATTTAAAATACACTGTACAGATCCTTCTTTTTTTTTATAGTACTGAGTGTAAATTGTACAAATAAAAAAGGAAAATCGTACAAATTCAAATCTGGTCAATCATGTGGGTATTCTACACTTATGCACGTCATTTTTGCTTCTACTACCGATTCAAAAAGGTGATTTATCATTGAGGAAAAGAAACGGCGAAAGCAACTCCTCAACATATCTTATAAACAACACATGGTAATTACAAAAATTTTAACCTGTGCGGAACTGGTTTCGACACTAATATTTCCAGGCATCCTTATCATTAATATATTCATCTATACTATGTTATATACCTTTACCTATAAGTTGAATTTTAACGCATCGCTTATAAGTTCCTATGGGTAACTCACGTATCAACTTTGGAACCTTATTGTAAAAACGAACTCCAAGCCCCATAAAAGAACGCTGAACCTTTTAAAGACGATACAAAGACGTAACCAAATTATGCTTATTACTTCTTTCATGATTGTGTGTGTCACTTTTCTGCTAAATTATTAAAATCACATTATGACGTACCTGACTTTTTATAGCGATTACATAATTACATTTTTTTTAATTTACATAGTCAAGAAGCGAGCAGACGGGCCTACTGATGATAGGTGGTTTCTACTGCCCATTGACGTCCAAAATACTTAAAGCGAAAAAGGACTTATACCGATTTATTTCGGAATTCATTAATAACAAAACCACCGGTAAAATAACTGATTATTTGTTTCCCCTTTGACTTGGACCACAGTAATAAATAATAAGGATTAGTGACGATACCATTCCTCTGAAATAACTCTACGTCATCCAAGCCAGCCATATCGATAGCGTAGGCTGTGAATATGGACGCAGATCACAAGACAAACATCCCGAAGTAGGAATTTGATATATTTGTATAACTCGTGTTGTTTCTATCAATAGCGGTTTTTCTACTTCGGTGTCTAGTTTTCGGTTTTTTTTTTTTACAACGGCTGTGAAATGTACAAACAAATCATGAACGAAAATCTATAATAAATATTCATAAGCGTAAGTTGGGGCTGTAAGAGTGGAAGGCTGTAGTAGTAAGTAGTTAAATACTTCGTGTGACTCCCGAGTGCTTACGCAAATACACAAAACGAAAGTTAAAAAGCAACAAGAAAACACCCAGTCAAATTTTGGATGTAGGTTAGAACAAAGAAACAATTCTGCAAATTATTAACATTTATACATTTATTGACGAGTATTATTTAAAACGATCCTAGTGTTTTACTCATTGATCGACAAGATCATTATTAAAATCAATGGTATTTTACCTTTTTTTATCTTAATCTTAAAGTGCTCGAAGCAATCAATCCTGTCAATTACGGCTCCAGGATACAAAAAACGTGACAGTGAGTGAACAGTACAACCTTGTTCTGTGTCCGGAGACATTTTTTATGCATTTACGTTTGAATCAAAATATTGTCAATAATCGATTTGTTATCACAAAAACTCGGATATTTTATCCTTATATGTATGTATATATCAATTCGTATAAAATATTACATTTACAAAAACGACCTATTCAAAATCAGACCACAGTCAGGTTACAACTTTATTTGCAATATAAACTCAAGTTAGTCTATAGGCAATAACATGCACGGTTTGTCTGCAGAGGCAGCTCAATAAAACAGCATGGCGGCGGTTGTCGCATGCAAATTATGCGTAACTCGCGTAATAAGGGTATTTATTTTGTTCATTCTATCCGCTGAGCAAACAAACACCTGTCTCGTAATATATAGCGAATATGTCCTAATCCGTGCCAGGTATCTGTCCGATATATACTTAGATGCTTCAATAAATCGAAAACTATTTACTGCGGTGGGCTGGATACATTTAGTTACGAGTAATAGTGTAGTTCATGGGCGTGGGAATTATTTAAAAGGCCGAATTATTAATTTCTACTCGCACCTTAAACACAATAAAAATTAAGTCCCACTGCTGGGCTTGGGTCGCCTCTCACAATGAGACGGGTGAAGGCCCCTATAAATGAACATTGCTATACACTAAAGCAATGCTACCGAAAATTTTGGATAATATATTTCAGGTGCCTAGTTATGTACGTTTACTATAATTTATATGTAAGTTTAACTGAATTTTTATTTAAGTTTATATTTTAATAATAATTACTTAGTTAGACAATAATTATTTTTAAATAACATTCTTCGTCTGAATGGTGTGGTGTAACTGCTCTGCTGTATCATACAAGGCTCGTGTATCAATTAGAAATAATGGAAATGTTTATATACGATATATATAGAGCCACTTTTAGGTATTTCGATTAATTCAAAATACTTCTATAAGATTTATCCATAAATTCGCTTTTAGAATGTCAAAATATCCACTAATATCCAACGACTTTCTGGCCCTATAATGAGGTGCCGGTGCAATAACTCTAATACTACTCTCCCGGACGTGGTCGCAGACCAAATCTAGTGGATAATAATTCCATAATTTCCTAATATATGCCACATCCGTGCGTTATATGATCTAGGTGGAAGCCACATTCTATGCCGCTGTCTAATTGACGTCCGCGCCACGCATATCCTCTCGTACTAGGAAACACTTATTTACAATAGGCTACCTACACAACGTATTATAACGACCGTTCAGACATACTAAGTTCTCGGCTAGAATTGATAACAGAATTATGTCTAGTATGTACACTGAATTGATTCTCTCGATGTTCTGGCCATCCCTAGGTTTGCTGGAAGATATTTCTTACGGAAATATGCAATACCATTACGCAAAACATAACTATAATTACATAAAAAAAGTTCACGATTTCAGGATAGTACTGCGTGTGGTAGTCGGAATGCTTTTTATAATTAAAGCTCAACAATTTTTTTCATAATTATAGTAGATCAACAAAGACGGCTGCACAAGTCAGTCGTAAGATGAGTGCGTATTGAGGTGAGGCATTCCGAAACAGTAACAGGGTTTTTGGAATAGCTTTGACGAGTAGCGTTGTAAAATTATACAATCACCAATATAATTACTTACTTTGTCAAAGTATATTTTAAAATCGTTATACTTCTGTTTCAATGACGACATAATTAGATGGCGCTGGCCGCTCCCCAAACACTAATGGCGATGAACCATAATGAATTGACTGTCAGTTATTACACTGTGGTACCTATAGATGTAATTTATATGATGATTATAATGATTCGAAAGATAACTACATTTGCACATACATATATTCAGCGAGATGTAAAGCACGAGCAAATTATTTTACTTTGGATATTAAAATATTAAGTAATCTCTAATTAAGTAATCGCAAAAAAACCTACTTACTCATACTTTCACACAACCTCTAAATATCCAATACGAAATTAAATGTATCGTTCATTGTTGTTGGCGTTCTGATTTTGCTCGTCCACTTTAAACGCTGTTTGTCCATAGCAAAATATTACCTACTCACACATATTCAACGCTCTATACGTTGTGAGTAGTTAATGAGTGGTAACAATTTGTCTCTTTACGTAGACAATTAGGGCCACGGTAACAAGTTCGCTGTGTTTGTTAAGGTGTTTGTTAACGACACAACGGCTCTTCGCGAGCAGCCTTAATTTAAATCCTGGGAAAGGTCTTGATGTTTCTTCTTGATTGTTCCAACTCTCTGAAAAACTAAAACTTGAAAGTTTTCAGTTCAGTGTACTGAAGTACATTAATGTTGTATGAAATATATACCAACACACGACTTTTCTATCAGTTTGATTGAGTAATGCCAATGGCGTCAAGAAATTAAGTTTGGAATTTATCCCAATCGGTATACATATTTATTTGGTAGTTCAAGCCAACTTCCCTTTCTCGTTGTGCACCCCGTTGAAAGCGGAGAAAGTTATGACGTCAAGTCCCTTGTGTTGGACCTTGCTGAATTTTGTACGATCCATATTGATGTCGAAGGTACTTGTATGATATGTTGCTTCCCGCACCTTGCACTGCCTTTTAGAATAAATCGTAAAATCTTTTTGACATTAGCGAGTAGTATGCGGGTTCGCTACTCTTTTCTTCAAGTTGCTCCTACTGCTTCACACATCAGTTACACCAGTTACTGTAATAATATTATTATTAGTATTAGTTACTATAGTTACTATAATAAAGTAAGAAAGAAAAGTTTGGTTGTTAAACTACGAACTTACTCATTCCATACCGTCGCACGTTGCATTTGTATATGGTAAGCTTAAAACAATTGGCACCTGTAAGTTACACTTGAGGTTAAGTGATGTTGAGTTCGCGAGTAATGTGGCCGGCGCAGCCTGGGAGCAAAGTGTCGATGCGTCGCGTGGGCTGGGCCTCACCGCTTGAGGTTATTTCCACGAGTAAATTGTTTAGTTTTCATTTGAAAACTATATTTTATAGTGTAATATTAACTCGCAAAGTCTGAAGCAGTGAAACCCTAGTTATTTAGATGCCCACGGGTGATAAATTAATAATGCGGATTCCTTGGTGTTTTTTCGGTTGGCAACACGTTGGTGATGCCTTCAGTGTTACTGAAGTCTATGGCCGACTGTGACCACTGACCAGCAGGTGGCTTGTCTGCTCTTTTGTCGAATACAATAAAAAAGGGGAAATTCAGCGTACCAGAGTACAGATGATGTTGAAAAATAATAATGAATACAGTCGAACTTTTGAGACTTAAATCTCTCATAAAGATTTGCCAGTATCCAAAATTCCCAATTAATGACTACAGTACTAAAAAGGTCTGAGTAAAATTAATATCTATTTTAAAATTTAATTGTAATACAGAACTTGTTATTTCATAATTAAAATCGTATATAATGTACTGCTAGAAACTGATCATAACGTGGTTTACAGGTGTGTATCTACATACAGCTGAACACATTTTATGTTTCCTCATTCAATTACGATCAATGTGACACCTAAAACTACTTTCTACTCGTTATAATATTAAAAAAAAACACTACAATAATAACTTCAAATTTACTCACATACCAACAGTGTGCTTAAACCTTTTAAATTCTGTCCATAAACGTTTAATACTAAAATGGGACAAATAGCTATAAATTGCAGTGAAACAAATTTTAGTGAATTCCTCCTACATTATGTTTTTGCATTGACTCATTTTTCTTTTACCACATCGTAGCGTAAGGTTGGCGATACGAAAAAGATGTATTGTACTGGTAGTAAAATAATTTGTTACTTGTAAATAAGTATAACTAAATGTCATTCAAAGCATGTAGGCAGTACGTTATTCAGTATAGTAGTAGCCAAGCACCGCGGGTTGTTGGCTTACAAAAAACCAAATTCGAATACCGATGTTTGACACCTACGTTACATACATTTACATATTTCTATTGGCAGATAGATAGATAATAAGAGGTCGGTATTACAAAATTCTACAAGAGGTAGATAGTTATATTTCAGACGTCGTGTAAAACATCTACAAATGACAATTAAATAATAAACTTTGAATAAGTTTAAAAAGTGAACGAATGACTGTGAATCAAAATAATTCATCACACATTCAGTTATTTTAAATACTAAATATGTCAATGCGGCAACCCTAACGCCACGTGGGGGTTCGCTCGTAAATATCTTTTTAAGAGCAGGTTGCGAAAAGATAAAACGATATTTTTATGCATTTATACCGCACACCGCTCCAATTGTTGTTGAGTCATTGTAACATAACATAACATGTGATTACAGCCCGCTCATGCCGCTGTTTGCTATGTAACTGTTCGCACAGTTAGAGCTCGCCTAGGAAGTAGATGAACTCAGCTGGCAGAGACGCGTTTCCATTGTTTGACATTTTAAACCCTCTTTAAATTATTTTAGGAAATAATGTTAGCTAAACAGTTGGCTCTGAGATTGCTAACCGTGTTAAAGACATTCATTGCGATCGGTGCTTAGTCCAATAACAGCGTAGAACGTAGCGTCTTGAATTTGGCTTAAATAGCTGCTGCTAATAGAACAAGGTTATGATTGTAGACCGTTTTATTAACAACTTGCTCGATGTAACTGAATTAGCGAACTGCTGTCGTAATATTCTATGTTCCTCTGGAGTTGATTTGTAATACTGAAAGGTGCAGGAAGTATATGGTTGAATAGAAGGTGAACGACTAATATAAAACAATTATAACACAAACATACAATCATTTGATCTTTTGAGTTTATCTTTCTTTTTCGAATGTAAAGAACCTTAAAAACCGAGATGGCTTTGAAAGGCTTTATCATCCTTATCTTCTCTTCGGGAGATTGGATGGAAGAAGATTATGAGCATTCTAGGATTGCGTCAATATTTACGTGACATAAATCAGTGTGACGTGACGAATGTTGTATTTTTGGTTTCTCTCGGTGGGTAGCATGCACATGCAATCGAATAGCGCCCTATCATGAGAGAACGCTGAGGTTTAATATTATAGAAACAAACATAAACATTTAATAGAAAAAAAAATCACGCACGCACAAAACACCAGATGAACAAAATGATCATTGGCTTTTTCTATTTTATTAAAAAGCTCTCCAAAACTGTATCACTTTCAACATAATTATATTGTGCTTTAGCTCGAAAATTTGGGTCAGGGTTCAACTGTAAACTATAGCCTATCAGCTCACCGACAGAGTAATCTTATCTTTAATGTAAGTATAATTTTGTTAGGATTAATTACTACACAATAATTAATAGTGGTCGATTCGTGTCAAACGTAGCCTCGTCATATAATAGATTAATAGTTATTTCGTGAGATAAGGCTTTATACTGGTTCCAATATTAATTTATTAGCGTCTGCGCTAGCTTCGCATCGGTAGGTATTGAAAAGAAAATTCCGAGATGTATGTAATATTCAACCCGTATTTTACGCCAGACATTTACGCCAAAACTTCATTTATCGGGTAAAAGACGTTTTATTTATTTGGTAAAAGACACATGATAATCAGAATAGTAGTTTTCGAAATGTCCCTGCGTTCGGCCGGAACATTTGGTCATGACATGACTGAACGGTAAACTTGTTTATAAGCAGCTCTTCATGACTGAAACCGAAAGACGTTAAAAAAACATTTTATTACCTTACCAGAGCGCTATCTGGATTCAGTTGGTTGATGCCCAGCGAGCTGGAAAAGCCAAACCTACCGCAATTGCCTCGTTGTTCAGCTGGGTGCACCGCGAGAAATTTGGCTTCTCTTGAGTGTAAATGGAGCCCCTTACACATTTAAAATATTATTTAATTTAAAAAAGGCTTAACTACTCGAGTTGTTTCAATATCAAAATCAGTACCGGAATGCGTGTCGCGTGCCAACCGGCCTGCCGCAAACGTTAGCCTTTTCGACCTGTCAGATTGTAGGATTAATTAAATTTACGTTAGTAGTATTCGCGTGATGCATGCGACTCCTATGAGTGACAAATAGACGTACCTACGAGATTTGTTTCACTACAGTTGAAATAAATAACAGGACCAGGTATTACCAACACTTCACCTGTCTCATCCATCGGACTTAAAGTTGCAATTCACCGAAGGGTCATTCCATAAATATTCTATTCCGGTATAAATTCTATTTCATATTTATTAATTCGTTATATTCGGTATATTTCTATACACCTATACTTTTGATACAGTTTCGTAAAGGTGTTCTATTATTGAGTAGCTAAAAGCTTGTTTCATAAAATATTTGAATGATTGTGTTGATATAACTAAAATGGTCATAATATTTTTTTTCTATTACCTACTGAAATCAATGAAAAAAATGTTAAATAGTAACATAAACTTACCTCAATAAATCTTTAAAACCACATTTAAATTGGCTTAGCCATTGCCATGTTTAAATAATATTTATCACTCTATTATAATAACATGTATTGTATTTTACATTATGTAATCATTGCCTCCTCATACAAAGATAGTGAGGAACAATATAATAAATATGACAAAACGTTAAAGTTAATGCATTGAACTATGACTACGTATCAGATCAAAATTGTATATAAAATCGTGAGTACCCTTTACATTTAAAATGAAAAATTGCAGCCGATCAATTGCATAATTTATGCCAAGGTTCCCCGGGCGGGTCACTTCGTTGAATAATAAATAACAAATCAATGACACGCTCGTCATTATTCGTCATTAATATTTGTAATTATTTTATTTGCGTTATAAATCAACTTCGGATTACAGTAAGCAATAACATTGAGGATTTATTAATTACTGTCTCGTGGGTCGGACATGCATTACGCCGATATTTCAATTATTAAAATATTAACGCAGCGGCGCAATACAACATGACGACTAAAATTTAATAAGGTTAACGCAGCAACGCATTGTACCTAATGTAAACGAATAACAGATAATAAGGTTAACGCAGAAACGCATTGTACCTAATGTAAACGAATAACAATTAATAAGGTTAACGCAGCAACGCATTGTACCTAATGTAAACGAATAACAGATAATAAGGTTAACGCACAAACGCATTGTACCTAATGTAAACGAATAACAATTAATAAGGTTAACGCAGCAACGCATTGTACCTAATGTAATCGAATAACAATTAATAAGGTTAACGCCACAACGCATTGCAAAGTAGATTAACATCAGTTAATAATTACGAGTACCTCGTGTCGCCTTGATTACAATTACTGAGGAGTGCGCGTCTCAGAATAGTAAGGGTCGAGTCCATTGTCCATTACGTTGGGAATGTGATCTTTTTTGTCCAAAATCGTATCGGCAAACCAAAAACACCTCCGGCTTTGCAAATGTCCAAAGGCCGTGACCAGTTAACGTTACGTAGTACATCTGCTCGATTGTTCTGTTAATATAAAAGCAGCAGTTAATGAATACTTTATTTTACTAAAGGCATCGTTAACTTAATATATGTATATAAACAGCCTTAGAACGAGCGTATAGGACGTGAATCTGTTTAAAGCCCTGCTCAGTACGAACCCATTGGATGATATAATATTAAGTTATTCTTATGTAATTATGCATGTATTTTTTTCTGTTACTGCCGTTTTCGAATGGTGCTTTATCACGGAGGTGAACAAACTAGGCAAATAATTCCTCTGCACATCTTTTAAAAACATTTTATCATTCTTGAGCTGCTGAACTGCTTGGTTGCAAAGCTGGTTATTTCTATTCTTCTTTGTCATTTCGTCGTCATCGTATATATATCGTATTCATCTAAATTATAGTTACCCTTGCCACCTCAACAGTTCGAATTCGGTGTTTGGGAGTTTCAAGGTGTCAGTAACCCATTCGACGGCAAACACAATGATCACTTCACACTGATTTTCAGTTCAAGTACAAGGTTGTTTATTTTCATAACACACCAGTGCTAACAAGTTAAGTGCCTGCCGTTAACGCGTTAAACTTCGAAAAGCTTTCTTTGCCCGTGTTTTAAACGTTTCAGAGAATCGGGTGGAAGTTCTCGCGTGCACGTCAATTATGATGAAAAGTCGTAAATTTATTTTGCATTAAATACGCCAAAATAAGTCTTATTTCACTTGCTAAGCAAATTTCAAAAACAATGTATGTCTAGTATTATTAGTATTACTGGTTATTTGAATAACCCTTCCAAGTTCTATTTAAGTACTAAATTGTTTGTGATACGTTTTCTATAATGTAATCAAGATACAATTTACTATTTTTCTTTAAGCCTTGGCGTGTCGTTCAAATTTGCTTTATAATAGGTTAAATTGTACTTACAGTATAATAATTTAGTATGTTGTATGGTAAGTTGCGTTCGAATATCATGTCTGGTATTTTTCTAAAACACAATTTCCAGCTGCATCGAAATGTAATTTAGATGCGAAAAGATCCTCAATCTAATCAGAATGATATATGAATGAATGCGGCGATAAATCATTGCTGCATATAAGCGCCGTCTCGCAATGCACTTAATTATCTCCGACGCGTCATAGGCGTTTAATTATGTGTTGAATGGGCGTCTGTACGACATGCGTTGAACTGTAGCTATTGATCATGGGTCGCGATTTTATTGATGTAAGTACACATCATACGTGTGAAAATTTGTTGCTGATATTTTCCTAAATATAATATTATAATGTTAACGCTTCGTTATAATTACGACCTAGTAGCTCAATTGGTAGTGACACAAACAATAAGAGAAGCTGGTAAATGTTTCCTGCAGTTTTATTTCTAATTCAATTGAACAA
>PDGT01000015.1:2519973-2542432 GCA_003671415.1 Megathymus violae | reverse complement strand
TATTATGCTGAGAAGGCTGATGACGAATTAATTCCATCCTGTAATCACCGCAGGCTTTTGAGGACAATTTATAGGTAATGTTAACTGTGGATCGTAATCATGATAATAGGGCTATTAACCCACATGAATTGTTTTACGGGCGTCGTGTGTAAAAAAAAATTATTTATATATGGACAACGGTGAACTGTCAAAAAGCCAATTAAATTCTCATTACTTGATTCATGGTTATGAATTATGAATGCTCACAGAGAACAAATTAGTATTTAAAAGGTGCCGTAGAATTAGAAATTTGTAGATTACATCGAGCCAAGGTTATCGAATGAATTAAGGAAGAAAGAATGTGTTTAAGTATATAATATTTTGAGTTTGCTTATCTTATCTGGATATGGATACGGATATATGAATAATAATTTTACCGGTTCGATTACGGTTACGGATATGAAATTATTTCGAATTACCCGTTTGTTTCGGATAATTTCGGTTACGGATATTAAATGATTAAGGAATCTGAAAAAAATATATAACGTATTTACAAGGTAACACTTTGATTTTGTTTGTAGATATTATCAAGGTATTGCAATCATAGAAAAGAACATTAACCTTAAAAATTTAATAATAAAAACTGTCTAAAAATGAGCGCGACGCGGTTAGTGTATCGACTCGCCCAGCGAAAACCTGGCATAATGCGTTTCATTTAAAGTCTGCCTCTATCCGAAACTATTCGAAAGTTTTTTATTGGATTTGGTTACGGTTACGGATATATTTTATTTCTAATATCCGATAGTTTCGGTTACGGTTAGGGAGCTCCATAATATTCCTACTTAACATTTGTAAAGAGCAGTGTAGTTTTGTCTGTTTGAATCAACTCTTAACACTCCCCGCTCCAATTTTACTCAAGTAACGTGTGGCCCAGGCAAATTAGACATCACCAGCACCCACGACCCGTGAGCAAACAATTATCTGTGACATTAATGTCTGCCTCCGTCGGGAATCGAATCCGGGACTTCTCGCCCGGCAGCCAGTATCACTAGACCACTGATCTACAAGGTCGTCGTAGAAACATTACTTTAACTTTACCTAACATTACCCACCTTCATAACATCAAATTTTAAATTGCAGGAGACAATAAAATCGTTATTTACTTACTTACTTCATCAAGCATTTTATAAATATCGTAACCACACTTTATACCTACTCAATAAGTTTATATGTATGTCTATTTTTGGAATTCTATGAATTTGAAGTGTAAAGGGCTACATCCGTCTTTAAGTTTAAGCAAGCCTTCCCTGCTCGTGATGCATCGTGTTGTACGACGAGGCCGTGGCGGCAGGTCCCTCCTGTTGGTGGTCGCTGGAATCTGTACCACCCAGGGATACATGACCGACGATACGCGCATGGCCAGTGCCCGTGTGGCTAGACACCACCCTTGTTCTAAAACCGATTGTGAAATGTTTCATACATAATTCGGCTGCATTGTCGGACACCCAGTAATAATGTAGGACACCTACGTCGTTTCGTTTAGCAATATATCGCGATGGTGGTACCATAAAGTGGCTCGCATCTTCGTTTATCGAGTAGTTACATAAAAAAAATTGCACTAAAACATTCAAAACGTTATTTTCTAACCCCTTAATATAATTCCTATACCCTCTAACATTTTAATCTTAATCTACGACAATACATCTATCTCAGCCATTATTTTTATGTGTTTAGTGCTTTCAAAGTTATTCTTTCGTTTATTATCGCTAGGCAGACTGCATATAAAAATGAGATTAGACTAACATTAAAATACAGCAGAAAATTATTACCATTAAGTATAATGTAATAGTGTACAGAATGTTGGCGACGTAAAAATAAGTAAACAAATTATTTTTTTATATTATTTCAAGGGCTGAAATTAATAATACAATAAAACGACGACTTCATCATTTGAATGTTAAGTGCGCTCCAGAAATTATTAGAAATTGCAATTATTTATCCATCGATACCGTATAAGGCGTGGCGTCATTTTAATAAATCAGTTGGAGATGATAACCCGCTATAACTTTAAAAGGCATACATTCAAAAATTTGCCGCCAGCAGTTCGTGTGAGTAAAATCACAATGAACGTAGAAAGTGTCGATGACCGTCTTACATGTGAACATAATGTGATCAATTGAGCAAGGCCACGCTCGCCCCGGGTAGAGAAACTGTTCTCGAACACCATCACTTTATCGTTGACGAGTTTGGACGTAATTCAGTGCCCATTGACGACTGCAATCGGTGATTAAGAAAGTGTGTCCGCTTCGGAGCAGCGATGAAAGCGTCTGTTTGCATATCGTTCGATAGTAAAATGTTACAGAAAGTTTAATCGGAACAGCTCATAACAGAGCTCATTAGAGACACCTTACCGACCTTTAGATGGTTAATTACGAACGGGCATTGTTTCCAAGGAAAGTGAAATTGCTATTATTAGGCGTAGGTCGTGTTATGCAAACTTGGTAAGGTCGGTCACCTGTGGCTTCAAGTAGATATTACGACGTTGAAACTTTGAACGTCTTTATTTATTGTTCTGTATTTATTTCATTATGTGACAAATGTGTTTCTTTCGACTTCCTTGATTTATATATCATATCTATATTTAATGACAAGATTCGAATACAAATACATATATTAATATTCGTTTACGAAGACTCTTATGGTAATTAATAGATACAAAAAATGTAATTGAATATTTTTTGTGTATGCTAACGAATTCAAATGTATTTAGATTATTCATTGCGTTGAACATTTACTTCGTATGAGGTTAATGTGAGCGGCTGGGTGCGTTCCACTTATCGATACAATATTGATAAATACCATCTTATATTTACAAATGAAACCATTAGGTACCAAAGTTAAAGGTCAACAGAGAAAGAGCTTGCCAACGTTTTTGCTTCACCTGATACAAAAAAAAAAATGGTACAAAAAACTGAACTTCAATCTATGATATTAGGGCCATATCTCACGCTCAGGAAAATATAATTGTTTGCTACATTGAATTAAAAAAGAATCATAGTAGCGTTATAATTAATAACACGTTTAATTTATCGAAAACGGCAGGACCTTTAAATAATGAAGGAATTAATTCTTGCTAAACTAAAATGTATCATATTAGCGCGATATAACGGTGATGTGTCTCACGATACTAGTTTTGATTCAAAACCACATTTAAAACCGTTAAGTTCCCGTTTTGGAGCTAATTGGCGTCAATGCTGATTCGACGACCGCGTGACAAGTTTTTGGTCCCACTGCACTTTATTACGAGAAGTAGGACAATCACGTCTTTCGCCTTTTTGAACTTCACCTCTATTACGTGCCACTGTTCGGTTTAAGCAGCAAAAATCGTAATTTATTATCTTGTAATAGATAGTAATATGAGTATAGTAATAGTATACACAGTGATAGCCAATGGGTTGGAAAATAGGTACCTCTCGGTAAGAGATTTAAGTGTAAACCACGCATTATCAATTTTTCCAAGTTATATGTATGTATGTAGCGAGACTGTCTGTCTGTTATAAGTTACAATCGAGTAAGCATTTTTGGGTGTGGTCGACCGTTGGATAGATGGTTGTTACTGGCTGTCTCTTTGGAACCTTTAAATCGCTGTAAACTTAACAATGTTGCACGTCTTTGGGCAGTAACCCCTGATTCTTGGTTTGGGCACTAACATGAGTACGGCGGAGTGTATTTTAGGCCTCCTCTATAATGAAGATCAACCCGTGTTCTGTAGAGGGCACAATGACGCTTAATTATTAAATTAATTGTGTTTTAAAGAATTCGGAGTCGAAACATTTGGTTCATGGGGCCCTGATGCTCATAATCTTTTTAAGGAAATATCAGAAAAGCTGAAATATAAGACATACGACATACAATAACATTAGAAACTTTCTCGCACAGCGTATAAACATTGCTCTACAACGAGCGAACACTGCCAGCATTTTGGGTACTGCAACACAAGGGCCTATATACACTTATTTCGATTACTTATTTTATTTTCATTTTATTTTTAAAATATTAAAAAATTTGATAATAATAATTAAATGTAAATAACATGTTTCATAGTAAGTAAATTGTTTTTTTTATAAATTCAAAAATATTGCATATTCTGAAGTAGTTATTTTATGCTACATTATATTCAGAAAAATAGAAAGAAATTCGTGTTCTAATGGTTTTTTAATAGGCACAGGAATATAGTAGTAAGAACATTATTGTTGATAGTAAGGTAATAATACATTATGTGTCGGCTGAGAATCCGTTTCTATCAAGATGGCTTCA
This sequence comes from Megathymus violae, assembly GCA_003671415.1. NCBI lineage: Eukaryota > Metazoa > Arthropoda > Insecta > Lepidoptera > Hesperiidae > Megathymus > Megathymus violae. Next base: position 2,538,136 of record PDGT01000015.1, on the reverse strand, counting down.
ATATGTCAAGGTAAATAAGTAGGCATCGACGAAACGGACAGGATTCGTACGATTTGAAGTGTGCCTAATCAATTGAAATCGCTTCGAACATCGATTATGCTCGGGCATCCGTGTGAGTCAATGTTTTGATGTCCTTGAATCTTGATAACCTTTACGTCATTCATGAAGCGGAAATTTTAATCATAGTTGTGGTGAGAATGAGGCGAAATGTCGCTTCGTGAAATTGTATCGTGACGAAGATTCGGGTCTTCTTTCACAGATGGTCGATGACGGATTTTTGACATGAGGTTACTGAAGTCACTCACAATAGCCGCACTTTCGTTTTTGCTCTTTTCATTAAAATCACGAGATCGACAGGATATATCGCGTATCAAAAGAACAACACTATCTAGCGAAAGCATCCGACTATGAAATGAGATTGAAATTTTGTATACAATTGTATTCGTAATGGGAAAATCTATTTGTAAAATACTACTTTTATATACGCCACTATGTTTGAAACGATAAAGTCATGTCTAGAAATATTTGTAACATTTACCGTCAATATTGCCAATAGTGATCAGATTTATGAATTATTTAGTGTTAACACCATACACATTTATGCTGTTACAACTCTGCAATATTGTGTACATAATAAATTCTATCAAAACTGATAGAGGAATACCGTTATGTGAGCCAGAACGCATATAAATTTTGCAGGTCTCCACTCGTGGATAATTCACGGTCTCAGTGTGATTGTCCGTTGCATTTCGTAGCAAAAACTTTTAATTTTACATTAATACAAATGGTTCTTCTAGTTCATAAATCGATATCTGGCCATTACTTCAATAAAATTAATATTAATGAAAGTGAAAATAAAACGATTAACTTTTAACTAAGAGTTTTGTCTATGTTGTTAAGTACGTTTATGGTATATGGATGTTAAAAAAGTTTTTTAAGTATACAAAACAAAGTAAAAAAAAGTAGCAATAGGCTAATGGATTAAAGTTTAGATTAAATATCTTAGACAGTATGAAAGAGTTTATTATAAGTCTTGCATTTCCATTTCACGCACGTATGCTTACATCTATTGATTTCATCTGAATGACTCTCCAACCAATGTATATATCAATATATGCTACTCATAATATTCTTTTATATGCTGGATCAACGAAATTGCTATACAGCACGAAACGCGTGAAAAATTGCCTTAAAAGGGATAAAACAGCGGAGCGGTCATATACGCGGTTTTGGTAGGGTTGTCGATATTTTTGTTAAACAAATAGCATTAATATAAATGATTTCAGGAATATGTATGAGTAAGTAATATAATAAATAAAAAATTTAGGAATAAACATAAGTATTTCTAATTCACATAACGCGAAAAACCCAGAAATGCAATGTTTTTCTTGATATATTCAAATACTACGAATGCTAGTGAGAACCCTAGTTTCGAGTGCAACTGACGTTTATTTACGCTTGAATGATTTATACCACTATACAATCCCTGCATATCGACGCCGGTACCCATTTCGACTGTTATGGCACTAGTGTACGTTCCAATTTCGCATGAAAATACATGCATGGAAGTCAACTGCGTGCAGTATGACTACGATACTAGTTTAAGTTATTTAGTAAGTACCTACTGTTGTATTGAAGATACATATATATAAAGTAGTTACCAGAAATAAAATATTTATATAGTTTTTACTGTAAAATTATTGGCAGTGTCGTCGTGGTCGTCTTGTGACGTTTCAAGGGTCTCATGTAAGTCGTAACAAATTATATCAACATGTGTCCTTATCACGAGAATGTTTCGCTGTACTCAATTAACGGAGTGCCAACTTCCGAGTTAATTTGGTCAGTCCATGACATTGGTGACCTCCCTCGTGCTCTCGTATCTTTTACACTTTATCTGTCTGCATTATCCAGCCGCGAAACGTGTCCGAATAATTTACATACATAAACTATTAGAGATCTAATTAATTTTAAAAACAAAAATATACAGTAATAGTATTCTTAGAGAGAAACGTGAGTTTAAATGATTGAAAGATTAAGTTTCCTGATGGAAATAAATTTCAAAATAACTATTTACTGTTAAATATTATGCGTAGAAGGTTTATAAAAGAAACCTCAAAGCATGTTACCGGAAGAGAAATTAATTGCATCTGCGTATTAGTTCCAAAGCTTGCGGGTGTGTAAATCTGTGTTGATTAATTAAAATAAGCAATTAAAACGCGAACGGTCTTGATACGTCTAAAATTTATAGTTTTGTGATGTCACATAACTTGCAAAACACGAGAATTCTGTCTACCGTAGTACTTAATAACGAATATGTATGCAGCACGTGAACTGGTTTTAAAAAGAATAGAATATTTTATCTATGGTCTAACACCCACGAGGTTTTAAAAACATAATTCGCTGTTTTCTATTCCACTTCCTAAATTTTTGCAATTGCGTGTTTCTGGTTTTTACTGTTTTGGTTTTACTGTTGGCTGGTTGGTTGTTATAGTTGACACTTAAACTAGACATGCAGACCTCTTGATCTTTACTTGCAAATACAACGGACGCGTATTTGTAAAAGTTCTTAAAGATAACTGAATTATGTTTATCATTAAATTCCGTCATTAATGTGTCTATTTTCCAAACATGTTAAATTACATTTAATTAAACTTCTTTTCAATATTACATTAAACATAACACTAATTTTATTCTAATGGATTTTGAGTAACGTTAAAATCCAATTTGCTATCTCTCAATATATCAGTGTGTGCTCTATGAATATAATTAAAACGAAGATGAACGTGTGGGCTCATTATGAGTTAGGATTAGAAACGATTGCACTGAGAACTAGAGCGATATTGCCTCTATTGTTGAAGAACTTCGTTGTATTTTCTTTCAGCTAGATAGAAACTTTCTGCTTTTTATTCACTAGCTTTTACTTTCTAATAAAACAAATGTGACTATACGTGTGCTCTTTCAAAAGATTGAACTTGTCATGTTACGAGCAAAATATCTCTAAATACGATCTACGGTCTTGATTGTTTCTTCATTATAAACCATTCAAAATCTCCTGATGGAATACTAAAAGAAAGAAGAATGTTTTATTTTTTTTAATATATCTAGCAACGTATGACTTGGCTGATATAATGACAACTTATATTTTTTGTATTGATATTGTGAAATACATTGAAATACTAATATGAGTATAATATAATATACAATGAGATTAAATAATACTTAAAGGTTATTTTAAATCAGTAGATAGAAGTGAATTTCCGTTGCTGTCTTTTTATAACAATAATAACATTATAAAAAGAGTTTCATTTTTATGAGTTTGTGTTTATGCGGAAAACGATTTCCGGAACCGCAGCACCTGTTTCAAAAATTCCTTTACCATTTGAAAGGTACATTATACTAGACGTTCATAGGCCGTAGTACAAAGCAAATTTGCCATCTGTCTGTTTGAATGCGGTAGTCTCAAAAACTACGGCACGGGTTTTCATACGATTTTTACCAATAGATAGACTGACAGACTTACGAAAAATTTATAAATCGCCTGATACAATTGAGGCTTCGATACCAATTTGTGAGCGAACCGAAGATATAATTATGATAAAACTGTAACAGGATCAAATTCGTACATAGAATGTTTTTTGTAAATTTTAATGAAGGGAGATTTTATGTTGATATAGAGATCAGCATATTTTTTTTTTTGGATTTGACCTGTGTGACGGCGTATCACACTAAAATCACTAAACAGATTAAGATGATACCTGGCATTTAGTAGCTTATATTATGATGATTATATTATGATGACGGTTCAATCAACCCATATGTTGGAGGTGTGTGAAATTACTAATCTCAGTCGATCACTAATGGTTATCTCACGTTGTCGGACTACGGATCAAATTCATATTTAAATAAATGATGGATTTGTTAAGACAATAATTTCTCTTTTGTATTTATTAAATGATATATATTGTTTATAAAATGATGTAAAAAATTATTTAAAAAATAATATGAATGATTCAAAAGTGGCTTTATTTTATAATACATATTATAAAATGTTTCAATAGTACAAAATATAAGGTATATTGAAATTGAGTGGTACAATGTAGCAGTAATATGAGTATAGCAGTGGTAGCTTAGTGATTTGAATGTCAATCTCCCTCACGGGAAACTCGAGTTCGAATCTTGCCAATTTTATCAAATTGTTTGTATTACAAATTAATTATCATTTGCTTGGGATAGGTAAATATGACGAGGAAACCTGCAAACCCGAGAGTTATCCTCAGTGTTCTCAAGTCTGTGAAGGGTACCACCTCACACATGGCCAACATGACATACTGTGGTCTAAACTTCTCTCATTGTGACAAGAGACCCGCGCCCGGCAGTTGGACAATATGATGTAATGATGATTGAAACTGAGAATGTTTATAAAGAACTTTAGTCAATAAGCTGCCTGAGTTAATGTTCGGTTAAGAGAATCAAAAACTTGATTTAATTTGTTTTCTACTTATGTATTTACTTAATGACAACAACCATCTTAATGGATGGATAAACAGCTTTCTACGGCTGACAAGGTGAACAGGTGCTACATACGCATAAAGCCCTCTACGCTATAAAATGCAATAACATCATGGTAGATGATTTTCTGCTAAGTGAACAGTGAAACTGTACGAGACCTAAATAAAGCAACAATACGATGCGTAACAAAGGAATGACAGGTCTCTCATAGAATGAGCCCATCTTGTCAGTTCTCATCGTAACGACGAGGAAACAGATGCGATTGCAAGGAATGAACGCTCTAACAACGGCAATTTTGCAATGAAGTTTTTATCTAGAAAATGTGTCGCACGCGCAACAAAAATGTCTACCAAAACAGAAAAAATAACAACTTTTCTTACTGTTATGACATGAAATAATTTACTTGGATAATTTCTAATCTATGACGAATTTAATTAAAAAGCTTGAAATATGTTAACAATAACAAATAATTGGACTTTCTCAATAAAGAAAGTCATTTATGTTAAGAATCAATTATCACAGTAACTAAGCAAATGAAAAAGAGAAATTGATAACAATCTACATATCAGATCTTCTTCCAGAATAATTGGCGCGAATGTGTACTAAGAAGAGGAACGTCAAAATTGTGTTCCAATAGAATACAATTAAGAGAAAGCATCCGATTTAAAAGATAGCAATTTAATGTAAAAGATAGAGAATTAGATACAATTGTTACCACATAATTGTGTGCGTATGTGAGTAGACAAGGAAAGGCGCGGGTCAACGATTCAGTGAGATAACGGATGTCAACTGCGCGAACCTGTTCAAGCCTGTCTGCTACGAATCGTGAACGTGTTGTTCAAGACATCCTCATAAGTGTTATGACTCGTTATAACGCCAAAAAACCAAAGATACTTAACATTACAACTGTCTACAATAAGATGAAGTTATAAAAGATCACGATTATATATAAATCTCCTTCCCTACGAATTAAGCCACATAAATGCAATAAAAGTTTCATAATTTATTAGTTTTGAGTTCTTTTAAATCACGTATCTAATTTCAAGTTCAGTTTTGTGCACATAGATTACAATAAGCTCTACGTCAATTTGATATTCATTAAGATCATTTTCGTTTTCATCATTTATAACTAATTTCAATAGCTGTACAAATTCATTTAACATAAAATCATTTCTATTACCACTACGCAAAGTTCCATTTCCATTGTGCTAGTTACATTACGGAAACTGAATTTGTGGTGTTGTTGTTAGGAGTCGGCACACGTGTCTGCTTATGTCCGTTCAGTCAAACAATGTCTGGTTGTCGTGACAATCGTTGACTAGTGAAAATCTATGGAAACGTGTTTTCTCGATTTGCATCCAGAACATTTAAATACTCGCAGTTGTAACACAGGAAAAGCTTGAGGACCAGGGGAAAGCGATCTATAAAATCAGTGACTTTGATCTGTTACTATATAAGAACTGTTATTAATAAGGCATTTTTTCTAGAACTGGATTCTACATCGTGATTAACGACTTAATTATAATTATTTATTTGTAACAGGAATAATTTATGCACTATTCGTATGCTATTTATATATAATTATGGATCTAAAAGTTACAGAGTTACAGCGTTAAAAATAAATGTACATATTTCACTTATGTTATTCTATCATATATTTTGAAGTGATCGATTAATATTATTTGATATAAAATCCATCTCAATACGTTATACAATATCACATTCTAGTCTAAGATCGGACTCATTATAAAATAAAATATTGCAGACTTGTTAAGTGTGTAATTAATATTGAATATTTTATAAAAAAAATTCTTTAGTTTACGTTTAACTAATTTACTTTAACATTGTAAAGAGAGTGCGAATAAACTGAGTTTGTGTGTATGCGGAGGGCAATTCTCGGAACTACGAGTATGACAACTATTTAAAAAATATTTTACCGTTCACAAAGAACATTAGTTATATTATTAATTATATATATAAAATTTCAACCCAAGCGATGCCGCACTTGCTTACGTATATAGTAAAAAAATCATTCATTTTATTAAATAGATTTACAACCCAGTAGCAACGTTGTAGAAAGTCCGATAGGAAAATAAACCTATTTGTTTTTTCGAAGTTATGAGATATGACAGTGAAATATGAAAATGAGTATGTAGTAATGATACAGAAATAGTATCGCGACAAGTCTTGACACGTAGAAAATTTCGATTTATTTTGCTGCATACATTATTAATATTATCTTATTGTATACAACAATGAAGATCAATTTTTATTGCCATATTAAGATTACCGTCAATTAAAAAAAAGTGATAAAAATTTATTGACAGCAGATACAATGCAATATTCAGATAATATGCATACCTACTTCATTAACTGCTTATGACACCACCATTGTAAATGAAAATTACTCTAAATTTTTTGCACAACCTTTAATGAATACCATACTATCCTTAAAAAGGAGACTATTTCGAGGTTTTCACACAATTAACAGATTCCACACATCTTAATATAGGTGTAAGTGAATTTTGCACAATTACTGCGACTTTCTCGCGGCCAGGGATCGTTTTCAATAGGTGTGCTTAAGTAAAAGCCAGGGTCGCGTATGATGTGGTCGTGACGGCTCCCAACATTCACGGTCTTAACTTGGTTATTGTTTACCGTAACTGAACAGAATTCAGGCTAATGCGTTCGTGTCTTAAGATTATAAACGAATAAGAATATCCGGTCACGTAATACGCTTTTAACTTACAAATTCAATCGCTATTTTCGTGCTATTAATTCCAATGATAATAAAGAAAGAACCATTTAAGAATTAATAACCTCGATTTTTGAATGCTCAAACTTGCGAATAATCATTTTAAGAAACGCCCCGCTATTTATGCCAAACTTATCTAAAAGCAATCTGCTTAATAATATCAAAAAATTTAAGTCATACCCTATCAACTATGTGTATTGATAGTTTAAGTTTTTATTTGCGCTGTGTATTTTGAGAACGTGAAAGTTTTAATCGTCAACCGAAACAGCCATCGGAACAAACAATGTGGAGTCGATTAAAGAAAGTTTCACTAGTTAACTCACATTGAGTAACTACCTCGTCATATCGGCTATGTAATTTCATTCATACAAGATCAAATGAACTGTTTAATTGAACTTACGTCTGGTACTCTTATCATGGCTCTTTCGATCACAGCAATATGTCCAAACGAGACAAAGGCAACGGCTAATTTGCTTGTCAGTACAAAATAATCAATGTCGATCTAGCGTCGTGCGAGCGACACTCCTCATGCGGAAAGATACGAAACTGAACCGTAGAGCAGCCTTTTGATTTTGACTTCCGATTCAATAACATAAGCTGATGGAATTTAAACTGTAACAGTGTACAAACACGTTTGTTATTAGAATGTCCGATAAGAATTTAGTGCGGTTCCTCTCGGTCGGAAGAGTGCGTCAAGTAGGTGCCAATTTGGAGTTTGTTGGCAGTATATGCCGTCAATCGCCCGAGGTGTATTCATTAAGAATACTTTCGCTGCTGTAGTGACGTACTATACTCGTTGTTTTGTCGTCGCCGCTGCAGCGCTGGGCCAATTGGGAAATAAGTTCACACGCTGTTGATCCGACAGTTCGTAATTTCCTGCCCGTAAATTAATATCTCCAAGCTGGAAAACTCATACGGATTCGATTAATGTTATGGTTCTAAATATCTAGATAGTTGTTTAACAATACAATAATATATTGACATGCAAAAGTCGATGCAAAGTAATCTCAGCAAAGTAATCATGCGGTCAGCAAATGGAATTGCATGCGCACTTCTATTTCGAATACATGTTAAGTGCCTCAATATTGGATTGAGAGGAACTAGCACTTTGAGAATAGTGGCGACTAAAGGAAGTCAATGTCCAGTCCTCTAAATTATAATTATTATTGTAATTAATTATTATTGTAATCATATTATAATTTCATAACTCACATATTACATACATCAGAAATCAAAATGGAAGAGTATTTAAAGTAAAAAAATTCAAAAGGATGTAAAATATTGCTATGACATATATTTATCGATGGAAAGATTTTGCTTGTGCAGGAAATAGAACTAACAACAGCTTCTTTTGATGTACGTGTCGTGTAGCACGCCTGGAACGTGTTCGGTTGTAAGAACTCAAAGGAAATATTTCTGCGTAAAAGTCACTATTAGCGGCACAAAGGTTTTTAAAGTAATACAAATCAAAGGCATCCAAAAATATTGGTAAGAGTTCAATTGTCTGTTCGTTTAAATGGTTCAATTTATAGCTTATTTTACATTTGCTAATGACTTTTATACACGCATATTGTATGGCGGTTGGAGAGATCAAAGCGACGCGTTTGACCAGAAGTCACGAAGAGATATTATCTTTGGTACGATAAAAACGGACGGGAATCTCTAGCCATCTTTAAACAAAGTAACTTTTGCGATGTCTGTGGTAATCAAAATTTCAATTATGTTCTTTATGAAATGGAATGAAAAATCAGATAAGAGTTTCGTATAGTATAAATTAATTTGTCGAAAGTAGCTTATGGAAGTGCTGATTTTGATCTCCGAACCGATCGACAGGTGATGAACGGATGCAGTGTTGAACATATTTAGTCTAGTTTAGAAATTTTTGATACCAATAATATTTTTTTTATGTTAATTTAGTGCCAAATGGGGAGAAGTGCACTAACGGAAACTGGTCGTGCATCATTATCAACCGTGACAGTAAAAAGTCAGAGATGGTTTGTCGGCCGATAAAAGTAGGAAAACCGGGAAAAAATAACTTTTTATCGTTTATTTGTTCTCTTTAATTTTTTATTTGTAGGAAAAATCCATAGCCCTTTACTTAAGCGTAACGCCTAGTAAAGGGTTACTGTTTAATTTTTTTTTAAATAAAATTATCAAGTTAATAATTTTTTTCGAAAATAAGAAAATTTTATAGCAAGAAATAAAATTTTTGAAAGCATTTTTTTATCATTTTTGTATTAAATATAATTAAAACAATTTAAGATGGGGTTTATTTTATTCTTTTTAATTATTCTTTGTCTGTTGTTCGGGCATCATATAATCAAACGATCGACATTCTTTCGCATCTGAAAAAGGCCAATTAATCAACTTAATGATTACCATATGTAATAAATGAGTTAAACAGAATCATGGTTACAGTTTTATCTCTGCATCTGAATCATAATAATGGCATAATAATGACAGTCGCTGACAATATCGAGTGTATAAATATTCTCTGAAATATTATTGCTGATACTTTGATTTCTTGGTAGAAAGCGGCTATGAACAAGGACAAACAAGCGGAGGGCAGGTTGAGGATTACACTTAGCAATGCAAAGTGTAGAGAATTCTGCACAGCACACGCTCGAGCTGATGTCATCAATCGCGAGATTGTGAATGTCGATTTGCAACTGGAAAATTTATTTCCAACGTGTTAAATTTTAATGCTGCTTATACTCGTATTAGAAAACAGTTAATGCATTGATTTATTTAACTGAAATTAATATATATAATAATAAGTAATATGTGTAATATTATAATAAATAATATAATAAGTATATATATAATGATTTATGGACGCAGCATTGAAAACAAGATTATTATTCCACATTACGTAATAATTAATTTCGGACAAATACATACATACTTTCCCTAATACTATGTCTAATACTGACTAATACTGCGTACAATTTCTACCCACCCAATAATTCGCAACATTATCCTTTATTCACGACATTGCTTATGTGCTCGGAGACATACATATATGAATCTAACAAAAACCGTGAACCATGTGAATTTCAGTTTTGCATAACTCGTATAACAGCATGCGACCTCTCGAGAGCTCACTTGTATATTGGAGGAAAATATATTCCCATTTTCCATAATAACTAGGAAGAGATCACGGTCGGTATTCAGTACTAAATCACCGATTCGACGTATCCACCAAGATTAATATCTTAACTTGTCACACCATTCATCATTCAGAATTTAAGATATCTACGATTTATAGACAAAACTGCAAATTGTAAATTCACATACGTCAATGTGCAGGGTATTAGAATGATGGTACATTTCTATATTTAATATTATGTTGCTTTTGTTTTTACACTACCTTCACTAATTCATTTTAACTGCTATATTTTTTCCACGAAATCATCCATAAAATCGAGTGAGCTTATAATCTTTATAATAAGAATTTTTTGAGTAAATACATATTCATAAAAATAATACTTTTGACAGGGTTTATTTTACTCGTATGTATAAGCTCGTCAATTGAATTGCCTTACATGATACTTCTTTAATTAACATAACTAGTGAACCAGTTCACGCTTAGCTAACTGAAATTTAAAGTGCTGTTAATTTGCACACAAACTTAAAGAGTGCTTTAGTCGATGTCGTACACTCAGATATAATTAAGTAGCAATTATTTTTTAATAATGAATGTATCTTAATAATAATTTTTGTGGCTTTTATACTACATTTACTTATTAATTTATTTATATATCAGTTCAAATCAAATAACTTCCATTCTGATATTCTCGTTGAATAACAATTATCTTGGTACTTATTTAGAAAAGACTTTTAGTGAAACAACAAGTATTGTCCCAATTAAAATAATTATCTGTCTAAAGGAAATCGTTTTCGATCGACACTATCAGCTCGATCAGTTTCGCTCTCTACACTTGTTCCATTTTACAAATTTGACGTGAAAAAACTATGAGCCCCATGTATGAATGGGAGAAAGGCATATTTGGTTTGCTTGTCATCTTGAGTCTTGATGGAGCTGTACTTGGCGATCTTCATCTAAAAAAGTTTACTTCGGGCTGATTTATAAGATGGTAATGAACTAACGCTCTCATAGCGACGTCAGTAGTTATTTAGTAAATGATTTAAATACGATAAATACATTCCAATAGCATTAGACTTGCTCTTTTTATTGTATAATTAAATATGGATGGATGGACATCCTTATCTGATAACGTGCTTAAATTATTTATTAGTCTAGCGGTTCTTATATTATTGGTCGATACATGTTAATAATTAAAATTAACAAAAAATACAATAAACTTGAGTTTTGATCTATAAGTTAGGATCTCTAGTCATTTGGACATGTAGTTGCTACGTGAACCTGACCCAGAGAAGCTGCGTATCTTTTGAGATTTCCTTCCGATACGCAAAAAAGTTATCAGCCCAGAAATATATTAAAGGCGAAAATAAAAAGTACAGGTTTGTTAAAAGGTACGCCTATTTTTGATGTAAGCGAACCACACAATTAATACAGGCTGTAAGTCACCTGTTGGATACCGGAAGGGAGGGGTTAATATAAATTATAGCTCAACAACAAATGAAATCCTTTGTACGGTTTACCTAGTGTAAGTATACAAAGTTATAAAATTATTACGTAAGTCCCTTAAGTTTGTGTTTAGTTTAAAACAATTTTGAGGCCAACGACACTTACAACCATTTAATAAACGGATTTCTGCTTCCTTCTGGGTCGGCAACGTATTTAACCAAAACCAAAGTCGTCTTTTGTGATTACTTACAACCGAAAGGTCCGTTTATTCGTTTACCGAGTTGTACGATACTAGTAATACTTTTGCAATAGTACTCGAATAAGAACCGAATTTCGTTACATATATTTAAAGACTGAGGCTGATAACAGCCTTGAAAAATATTCTCTAAAATACACACCGTTTACACCGCCCCAGTGTGTCCGATCCAGGACATCACATTGGCATTGGCTTTCTATTGTTATTAATGGCAACACTTATACAGCGATGTATCTTCATTAATCTACGTTCGTAATATATTCTTAGAATCTATGTACGTCTGTTAGAACGAAGTTCTTACTATAAAAATATCTCCCGCGTTTTTAACTAAACATTTAATATTTTGCCAAACATGATAATTGGATTAGACAAGTTGCTGTTGAGTGGAGATAAGAATTTGTTATTAAATCACCTAATTGGATGCTGTTACGGTTTAAAGATCAATCACCATGCGCGATGCTAAATATAAAAGCTCTTTAAATTTAATTATGGCTCATCTGTTGGAAAATATTTATATTTATGTGTGTATTGTCTAAGTCGTAATAATTCGGCCATATTGGGGCGGCCTAGAATACTCCCCCCAATCCCATACTAGGAGAACAGGGTGTCGTACGAGCTTTCGAGGCGACAGAAGCACGTTGGCTTGGTGGTAAGACTTCGTGTAAGGATTATATTATAAGTATTATTATTAAGTCATTAATATTATTATTGGTATCTTTCTGTGAAGCCTGTCTGGCTTGCTACCACCCTTCTGCTTAAGTCAGCCGCCAAAGACTCGTCGTGTTCCGGGTGAGGGCTTGAGAGCCAGTACTTTCTTTTTATTTCCTGGCCGACAACGCATCAGTGATACCTTTGGTCTTACTGATGTCCATGGGCGACGTTGACCACTTATCATCAGATGGAACATCTGCCCGTTTGTCGGCCATTAACATAAAACAAAAGTTTTTTAAGCTCAGATCTAATGAGTGGTTCTTTTGTACTCATAAAATTAGCTCCCAAAATTGGAATCCGTTCACCAAACTTTAAGTGTGTGGGTGTAAATTTCAACTTTTTCCATCCAATACAATCGCGACAGACGAACAGACCCACAGAAAGTCAAATGTTCCTGTAAGTGTTCGTGCAAATAACAAGATTTATTTCTGTACTACGTGGTCGAATCACGATTTACCTAATGATTTGACCTTAACATCGACTGAGTCTTAACACATCTTGCAAATGTTGCAAACAGGTTTTGTATCCGTCCGATTTGGTATAATTCTAATCTAATGCCATACCGGAATTTTAACGATCACTCGACTGCATTCCACAAATTAGCACATAATCTAATATTTTGCATTACAAACAGTTAAAGCAGTATAAATAGCAGTCAATATTCGGCGTTTATTACAAATAATACTGTTTAAGATTAATGTTACTGTCGAGAATAATTATCATTCTTATCGCAAAATGAAAAGTGAACACTAAATATACGTATATTGAATATTAATTTAGTATATACGTCATTCTGGCATCGCCTGTTAATAATATATTAATGTTTTGACCTGTTCGATAAATTTACTTATCAGACTTGTTCCATAAAATATTATAGGTTGGAGCGTAACTAGAGCCCATGTTTTTTATGTCAAAATATAACAAACGGTATGTTCTTATAATATGTGGTCACCGACGCTCATGTCCAACTGGATGGAATTGCCAACAGGGGATGGGGGAGGGAAAAACTCGAGTTCGAGTGCCTTGCCTCGACAGTTTTTCAGTAGGATGCACCACGGGCAGATGCGGTTGGGTTCAAAACCCTTATATTATAGAATGTAAATTTGTGTAAATATGTGCGAGTGAGTTGTGAAAACCTTTTTTTGTTTAAATTAACACTAACACACTCCCATCCTTGCACTAGGATTCCGTGTGTTGCAGGTAGCATTGACACACGCAAATATCACGTCTCACACACCCGCGACGGAAGACCAAATTTTGTGTCACTTCAAACTGAGCTTTGAGGTAATATACAACCTAACACATATTTAAATACTGGGATTCTTTCAATTCTGTGTTGTTTCATCAAAGTACTGTAGGTAAATAACAAACAACGTTATATGTGAAATGTATAATATATTTGTTCAGTTATTATAAATATTATATTGCTGAAAGTTAACCGGCTTCTAATAAGGTGCTTGTGAAATAATGTATTATACGAGTACACTAGATTACATACCTGTTAGTTAACACACTGTCATTTGCAGATAGCGCTGGATGCAATCCGGTACAATTGATTTTAATTTGAGCTAAATGTATAATATTACCCGAGGTTCTGGACTCATCAAAGCTATAACTGTAAACAAATTTAGCATGTAATTGATGCGAGTATTGCTGTAAGAAGCATAAACCATACACAATATCAGTTCTATCAGAAAACTTTAGGTTAGAAGTGTAGAAAATAATAAGAAAAAAATTAGTTGAACAGTTTGAATAAGTATGGCTAATTACATAAATATAATTCAATAATTGTATAAACAGCAAAAAAAAAAATACACAAATTCCGAAAAAAGCATCAAATTTTTTTAAAATCGCTCTGTAAAATTAAATTCACCTAATCTCCTAACAATAGCTGGCTATTGAATACAAAAGAAAGATGTTCAATATACCAAGATAACATTAATTATAATTTGTAAGATGATTCGCAACAGACATAATGAAATAACAGTTTATTTCAACAAGTTTTGTAATAGCTTAATTACAGTTCGGTCTAAGCTTGTACATCTGGGTCACTTGTAATATCATTGAAGAAAGAACAGAGAGGATTAGGACGGAGGATTGGACGATACAGAAGTCGAGCTGTCAAGTCGATCGACATACTTTTAATAATTAGCTGTCGGCAAAAGTAATATAAATGTAATTAGATTTACAATGGCAAATTCTAGAAATGAGAACACACTCCAGTCCTTGTCAACTAAGTACGTATTGTTCTTAAATTTTGCAAATAATATTTTTTTTTTAAATCATAGAAGTTTATTTTTTTTAGCTAACAAATATCAAGTACTAGATTTTGATAGCAACTAATTTCATGATAAGGTTAATATTTCCACCTTTTTAAAGGATTTGTCAATTGTATGAGGCGTTTGAAGCAGATGTGACGGCATATTATATTTCACCAGATGTGGAGAACCTCCTCAAACAAACGGAGAAAAAAAACAATTCTGAGTTTTAATTAAGGACCAACTTATTTGTATAAATGGATGGTTCACTTTTATGATACTGGATAATCAATTGTACGTTTAAATTAATTTGCCAATTCCCCGGGAGATATTAAGGGAAGATTTTGAGAGCGGAACCAATATTGGTCAAGAATAATCGTGTATGATATGTGGTTTTTAACGTCGTTCTATGGACAGAAGGATCTTCTGAAGGTAAGTAATTACTGCCGCCGGATCCGGAGCACCAAAGGCGTTATATATGCTTTAACAATGAAGAAGGAAGCGGGAAAGCTTTTCTGTCACTAGCTCTCATATAATGCTAACAGAAAATATTAAAACATTCTACGATTTGTTAAAAAAAAGAGGGCAGTAGCTGGCCAGTATAGAGCAAAATGTATGATGATGAGCTAATATGAGCTCCTGTTGGGCAGTAAGGACTGGGCACCATTGCCTTGTCTGCTGTTTAGTAGCGTACTTCATGAGTAAGCGAAGTGAACTGGCCCTCAAGGATAGAGCCATAATTTTTATATTAAATTAGAATTAAATTAAAAAACGCCCTAGTTTCATTAGTATTATAGATAATAATCTATTATCCAAATAATCTGCTGGTACAATAAGATTCTTCAAAATATATCAAATGTAATGATTCTAATGCCGTTCTTTACGCCGTGTATAACACAGCTACTGCAGTAGTTGAGCAAAGTAACGATATGTCAAAACTTTAATCTGTCACCACATCAGTTACCAAGCAATAAAGCTAGACTGTTATACCTATTCAAATGCATAATTGGACACTTACGAAGCAACGACTGGGCATACGATGTCGTAAAAGTAGCATATGAAACTAACAAGCGACAAGGTACTAACATTCACCTGAAAATAAACTACTCCAGTTGACAATATTAGATGGTGCGTGGAGCTATTACATTCTTTGTTCCTCATAAAGACGGTTCATCCATAAACACCCGTTCTGTATTATTGTACATATATATGTTTATTGTATTCGAGATCGTGTAACAATCAAAACACGATTTGAACAACTATTATTTGTAAAAAAAAAAAATCACTACCTATGTCGAACGAGTTGCCTTGTGTAAACGTTTCTTATTTTACAAAAACTAGAGATTTAAGTGTTTTACTTTTTTTCTAATCATTTGATTTTATAATATGAATTAGTTTTTAAATGACATTTGTTTATATGTGTATTGATAAAAGTCACTTTATTTTTTTTCTTCGTGGAAAAATGTTACAGGTAATACGGTATTTAGAGATAGTAAAATGCTCTCCCGGATTTCACAAAAATACTCCAGCTGGTTCTTACGTGCAGTGTTTAAAAACACTCTTCTTGGGAGTTCTATAAGTCTTCTTTCTTTGCATTTCTTTACAATGGCAAAAACTTATCACAATGCAATCATCACGGAGACTGCAAACCATAATGGCCAGAAAGCCAACTGTAACTGCTCGAATTATCCTGGATTAGATAGTAAAAAAACATTAATACTAAAACTATCTTTCAAAGATTTATTTCGAAAAATGTTTCGTACATTATTTAATAAACTATTTCTCCAATGTACTTTTCAAAAACACTTTGTTAGTGCTCTCCTACATTATATAAGAGACCCTTATAAAAATTTTATGTGTGTCTACCCACTGATTTAGGCTGGACGTTGCTAGAGTTAGTCAGTCAGAATTTTTTTTTTATTAAACATATATTCGTTAGTACTTACTCTTCTTAAACTCTCTTGAACACTGAACGTTAATTTAAGTTCATTTAAAACTATTGTTTTCCATACTGCCGGTGTCTGGAAAGTTAAAAAACTTTTCCTACTTTTTGTTACCAGTCCTGGATAAATTAATTTTATCTCAAAACTTGCTCTTTCCATTATTTTTCTTGCACGAGTTCTGTGCATGAAATGAAAATTAAATTAATGATTGTGTAATTTATTGTGTTTGTTGTCGAACAGTTTGTTTCGAGACGTAGGTATTTTTACGATACGTGATTTTCGATGGATCTGTGAGTTTTTTTTATCTTTAATCTAACGTATATAAATCTACTTGAGAATCGAAGTTCAAAGGGTTGCCACAAATGTAATAGTAATACGCATACAACGTCCCAGTAACAAATAATCTTGTGTGTTGATTGCATTCAGAACAACTTGGTTGATTGTCAGCACTGCTGTGATCAATTTTCGATACGCCATGTGCAATCACTGTCGGGACAGAATTGATTATTTTTATCAATACACTCATCAGTTACAGAACAACGAATAATGTTACACGTGAAGATAGTGCTGATATGCTGAACGAAAGGAGAAATCGCAATATTTGCCCGTTTGTGCATGTCTTGTCGTTGAAAAGTCAAAAGGTCTAAGTTTCGAATACCTTAACACGTACCCTTAGTATGTTTTCTTGCACATGCGTAATATGAATTTGTCTTTGTTCGTTTAAGACTTGTTTGAACATAATATTCGATAAGATCTCCACATTCCTAGTGTACATAGAAACCGGACAGCGAATAATATAAAGCCGGCGGCACGGTCTCAAAAGAAATTCCATTTACCTCTATCCACTTTTGGTCTAAGGTTGAAATTGGAGGTGATTCTCCTCTAACTAGCATCGCTATTATCCATATCCATCCGTATCCACCTACATCACTAAAGATAGAACGGCATAAGTATAAGACTAATTACTTCTCACCTCATTTATGCTGCTATACACAAACATAATAATGGAATTGAATTATCGCACACACACTGACACCCCCGCACTAGAAGTCATTGACATGGAGAGACAGATTAGATATCACAAACACCCATGACCTGAGAACAAATATTTTTCTATCAGATGTTTGTCTTAGAGGGGATTTTAATACACGACCAATTTGGCAGGTGAATATACCAACC
>PDGT01000015.1:2475216-2519928 GCA_003671415.1 Megathymus violae | reverse complement strand
TATATATATGTTCTAATTATACATTATAATTATAATAAACTACTAATAATACTACTGTTATAGTATTTTTGTTTTATTTAGTTATTATACATATCCGTTCGATTACATTTACGAAATGTTGAAGTTCAAAAAATTATCGTAAGGTGTAATATAATCAATATGTTATGGTAATTCACTGTTACTTACAGCACCTAATTGATAGAGAGCGTTAAAGCGACCTCGATCAATCGTTGAATCTCATTCTTAGAACTCTTTTTAATACGCACAATCTGTGGACAAGTGTCATTTCGGTCGCTGCTCGGTGCGAAGCTTACAAAGGCCCGTGAGACGGCTACAAGATGCTATCGACGCCAGTAGCGAAACAACAAGTTTCAAGCGTACATTACGTCTCTCATATTGCCCATTAGCATATGTTTTCGATTCTTACTGCATATTGCAGGTGAGTAGATTTATTCGTAAGAAGGCTGTTATAAATTTGCCGATTATACTTTGACGAATTAAAAAGTGTAAAATATTGTCTGGTGTAATGTAATGTGATCGAACAATATAATGCGTTTTAAGGGTTCCATAAAAAATACCATTTTGCGGTGTAAATGCGTTTTAAGGGTTCCATAAAAAATACCATTTTGCGGTGTAAGACGATCCATTCATTTTCACCCCAAGCCAACCTCTCCTGATGGGTGCACCCTGCTGAATAACGGACGAGGCTACCGCAAACGGTTCCTTCTATTGGAAGCCGATGGGCTCTGTACCACCCGGTTTAATTTTGATAGTACTTGCATAGTGATAGGGTGTTTTGCACGATTGTCTAGCTACCACCCTCCTTCTTAAACCAACCGTGACATTTTTCACGTATTTTGGACGCAGTTTCGGAGAGCCAGTAAGAATACCGGTTCACCGCTTTCTTTTCAATCGGCAATACTTCGATGATGCCTTTGGTGTGACCATTTACCACCAGTTGGCTCATCAGCTCGTTTAATGACTAGTAACATAAAAAAATACCAGTGAAAGAAAATGTTTGTCTCAAGCATTATTTAGAAGTGTGCGATCTAATCAGTATTGACAAATTTTTAGTATATAATATAAATAATATTGCAATGATTGAGAGCATTCTATTCGTCATTTATTTTGACAGCTGTTGTCCTTATCACTCAGCAATATCAGTTATTCGTAAGCTCTTTGGACCTTTTTATCGACGTTACTCAGAGTTGCTACATGTATAATTTACAAACGAATTAAAACTAACTATATTAAGTAATATTTCAAGCTATTTTGAAGTTTGACATCTAGTTGAAATGAATCATATAAGCCAACCAGTAATCGTTAAACAGGTTATATTTCATCAGGAATCATAAGACTATATTTAATATATTAAATATGAAATACACATACAAAAGATTTCTATAATCGAAATGGTAACTTCAATAAATCGAAAGTTCATTTTGTGCCGAGGTTATGTATGACGTAAAGGGTTCAAAATTAATTAATGAAGAGTGCTCAGGAATTGTTCGACATAATTCCCCCATCGCCATTCCGCCATCGAACAACTCTACGTACGGCGAGTATCCATTCTTACGTAGTGAACGTACCACCTGTACGGATGGCGCGGTTTGCGTCGTCATTCATTGTGCGCACTGCAAAGGACTGGAGTAACTTGCCCGCACCAGTATTCCCGCCTTCTTACAAAGGAGTCTTCAAGCGGAGAGTGAGGCTTTTATAAGTTAGTGCGTTCAACGTCTTAGATTAAATCACCGCTTCCATCAGGTGCGATTGTTCTCAATCATTGACTTATTCCATGTAAAAAAAACACTTGTAATACCTGTGGCTTTTCTGATAACTGAGAGGTGTTCTGATATATCTTGCACAGAAAGTTGACTTACAAAGCCTGGCGCATAGAATGGAAAAGTGATAAAAAAAGCCACATGCAATACTGTGTGTGTGTGTATCGTATTAGATGAGGTAAAGTTCTGACATTCAGACATGATGACATGATGTGTCATGACACGAACTTTTTGAAAACAATAGTTAATGGTTTCTTGATAGGGTTACTCGCCTGTCTGTGTCTCTCGATCTGTCAAGTAGACCGAATTTACTGACCGCAAAAAGTTGCAATTTGGTAGATATAATTTAGTGTGCAGAATGCTCGGAGTTTACCGTGCAAAAAATAAATTCGGTTTTGTAGGTCTTCTCTTTCTAGACGGTAGACATCATGTCTATTTTATCGTTAAAAAAATTTTGATACGATAAGTTTAAAATCATGTTTAAATGACGCCTATGTTACGCTAATATTTTCAGCGCAATTTTAATAAATGTTAGGTAGTAAAAAGTCGAGTCCACGTAATGAACGAAATGGAAATGAAAAAAGATCTCCATTTCGTTCCAAATATAGAAGAAGATTAATGAGAGCGCATAAAAATATGAGACAGAAAACACATGGTCTCGCACAAAAAAACCAATCGTCGAAAGAAAACGCCTTTAGTCCTTTAGAGTGGTAATATTTGTTCAACAATTTATACTACAATCATTGCTGTTATATCAAGACTTCACTAATTATGTATTATGTAAAGTCTAGGTACACTGGTGACTTTTATTACTAATAACAATATATGTCTGCTCAATGTACTCCCGCAGAGCGCTATGCAATCCAATGGGTAATATATTGGGCCCATAAACATACTGGTTTTTGAGATGATCATTCATATTCGAGTGATCTGATTACAGTTACACATCGCTCTTATGTCGAAATTGTGTTTTTTACACTTATTATTAATATACTACATTAGTCACTTAACCCCTTATTGAATCTTTGACTATGTGCAATTCGATTCGATATAAATGGAGTTTTAAGTTTATTTTTATAAATTATAAAGTCCGTATTCTGAAGCGAACTACAAGTAAATTAATAATTCGTACTTTCACTTGTAATAGGTAGATAAATAAAATAACAAGTTAGCGACATCTTAAAACATCTTAAAAAAAGCTAAAAAAAATTATCTACCCCCTTCATCCATGTGTGCTTGTGATGATTGATGACATTTGCAGAAGCGAAAGAGGCGTGTTTAAAGTAAAACGTTAGGTGGCCGATAATTTCTGTCTAGCCTGGTGGAAGACAAGCGCACGAGGAATTTTTTATTAATATTAACGGAGAAAACGGGGAAGACATGTAATTGGACATTGCAACCCATGTATATCTTTGATTATCTTGGATAGAATGAAAGCCCTATTTGAAATTTATACATGACTTCTAAACAACTTGTATTATTTGTGTTACAAGTCTTTATACCACAGCAAAATTGTTTAAAGAGTTAAATTTTTTGATTAGACGCAATATCAGCAAATGTATATTTATATAATTGTACTCTGTAATTTAGAACCTCCAATTGTTAAATTCTCGCATTAATATTAAGCAAAATATAAAAATCTAATGTGGTAAAAGAGAAACGTGTTGATAAAAATACAGTTGTCGATAAAAATTACACCCTACAGATTAACAGCAAGATTAAGCTCTGTAAAAGAATGTGGTTGTGCTCGATATTTAAAACACGTGTTCGAATATAAAAATATCACTACAAGCCTGCTAATTAAATCGTTTTCAACTTTAGTGAAATTTTAACAAGAACTGAAAGGTCCTTCTGCGGGAGAAAGTAAAAGTTCACTGGGCGGAATTTTTCGCAAAACTACACTCCAGAGTTAACTATTTGATACTGACGATGGTTTATTGAAAAGCGTTACTAATAATTAATGCATACAAGATTCACGGATCGAAAAGGAACACGAATTGTACTTCTTTATTCGTTCTTTCTTTATTTGTTTATATGACAGCGGCGATGATCACACGTTATTAGGAAACCAGCTGCTCATTTCACAGCTATTAACATAGTAAAAAAAAACGCGCATTCTACTGATTATGATAATCACCATCCCCCACCTTGGCATTCGTTAGTTTCTGGGCTGGCACTGACATCGTTCATCTTTTTAACTTCAACTGCAGCTCACAATTTTTGTATTTTATTTGTATTGATATTTTGATACAATTGCGTAGATAATGGTCACGGGAGACTGTTTTACCTTACCTTGAAGACGTATAAGCGTACAAAGTATTTTCAATTAACATCGAATTTTGGCAAATTCCCATATTAACCCACACCAGAACAGGTCTGGCGAGACCTGCTAATACGCTGTGTCACTAATGACCGTAACCAAAATATTTCGCTTCTAGTATAAAGTCTGGCTATAGACAGTAATCTAAACAACTCTGAAGCAGTATTTATAGAGCCAATTCGGGAACGTAGTGCTTATCGGGCGAAAGAGAATGCTCCAGCATTTGGCAACGTGCCATCGCTGCTACGGTAAATTTTAGTAAAAGGATTTTAACTCTGTTATTTTCGGTAAAACAATGTTTGGCTGAAGAATTTTTGATTAAAGAGAAAAATAGTTTCGAAGTCAAATCCGTTCAAGTGCATCCTATAATAAATTATTGTAAGTTAATTATTCGGATATACGGGCCCATAAAGCGTGGCAGGTATGATTGGAGTAAAACTGCTCGTTAACAAATATAACAAAATAAGCAGGGATTCCAGAGAATTGCGGACTAATCTAAGTATCTGCAAGAGTAGTATAATATTTTTTGGTCGTGTTACTAACAGGCCGATTGCAGGCAAATTTAGGAAAAATGTTTCACGGCTGTATAGGAACATTAGGTATGTATGGATTGTATTGGATTTAATAGTAAGATCTGTTAGCTAGCGTACTTCTGGAATTTCCTTTTCATGTTGTTAAAGCAGCACATAACCCAATGTTTTGATATTTAATGCAACCGATGTGCATTTGTACGCATTGCTAGGTGAAGGTCGCATTAGAAGACCACGTCTGTCTGTATTTTATTCAGTCCAAGGTAAAACGTATAAAAGGTCGACCTAACAAAGTACATACGTTGTTACGATTACGTCATTTAACATTCATTGAACCTCATCAAAAATTTCTTAAGAAATTCCAATAACTTCTTATTTGCAAGAAAAGGCTCGTGCCCAATCGAATAAATATGAATCGCGGCCAACATCGTCTTACTCACTTTAAGTCGAAATATTAAAAACAAAATCAAGGCTAAATCGAACTCGTGAGGGTTCCGTACTATTCATTTATCTGTGTGTTGAAATTTAAAAATGTAGAGTATTAGTTTGTGTTTTCTCGATTAATGCAGTATATGGATCTGTTGTTGCAATTTTAAATTTAAGGCTAAATAATGTTAAGGGTGTAAAACTTAATTTAAATGATTCTTTGTATATTTTCAACAATATGTTTTATTCAATGCATGTAAATTTAATAAAATATATTATTCTACAAAACCAGCCCTTTCATGTGTTATGTCACACATACTTAACCCCCATTAGAGAATTCGTATGCATAAATTTTACGCCCTTGACTGGTTCACTTTTTCTGTTCAATAAATATGTAGGAAATAAGGTTTGGCAGACAAACTTGTTGCAATCCCTATAAAGATGCCGATTTTTCACTCAGTGCACGGAAACCAAAAATATTGACAAATAACGCCTTTAAAAAACCCAAGTTGAACCATAAAGTTAAACCTATAATCAAAGATAATTCTGACAAGTTCTTAAAAACAAGACACTGCATAACAAATGCAAACAGTAATGACGGTTCTGGTGAAGAAACTTACATTAAACAAAAAATTATGTATGCAATATCGTTACAACATTTCGATCCTTTTACGCACCTCATTATAACATGTATTTGTCCGAATCTTGATGCAGACATACTAATATGGTTCAAGAACCATTTGTAAGATGTATTTATACTGCAAGCGAATTACATTCGTTAAAATACATTATTTTTAACACGCTTAGGGCTTTTTATGTTCTGCTTTTATCAACCTTTCTCTTATTGAAGGATATTTTTATTCTCATATCATTACAGAGTTAATCTTAAGTTTAATTGCAATTTAAGACCTCATTTGATTTTAATAATTGTTGGTTTGTAAGTTACTGGACTTTAATTTTAGGTCTTATTTCAATCTGGGAACAGACAAAATCCACTAATATTAGTAAAGCGTCGTGTTGAAGTTAAACAAATATGACTTAGGACAAAGGAAAATATGAAAAAGTAAGTTGTATTTCATATATTTAAGTATATTCAAGTTATGTCATTTGATTCACCATTCTCTTCATCCTATTATAATATACTTTGAAGTTGGTAGTAATAATAATTACAAACCAGTGATAGATAGTCTTTATTATCTATGTTAGATGTTCTAAACAGAGCTTCCTGTTTTTATCAATTTTTGTTTTTAAATAGTCCATATCATATTAAATTTGTTACATCGCAATTCGTAACAGTCTGGTGATGATTCAAGCGCAAATATATCGATTTCCGATTCTGTTGATGTTGACGTCGCGTGCTGAAACTTTTCCCATGGTCTGTCAGTACAGTATATAATTGAAAAATAATATGTAAGTTATTTTCAAAGTTATCGCTCACACAATGGAACGAACTAGACGACATTTCCTTGCCTTGAGAACGCCATTTGTTAAAACCTGGACATGTGTCGTTGTCGTCTGAATTTTCTTAGCTCTATTTGGCATGAACAATTTATTTGTTGTTCAAACACTTGGAAATGCTCTCAACGACGTTTTGAATAGAATTTATACCTCAAGTTCGCAATACGTGCATAACTTATACAGTATTTTCCCATCGCTGACTTAACTCCGAGTGGTTTGTTGACGTAGTTTTCGTTACGTCACGTTTCGTTTACGAATTTCGGGCAACGTACTTTGAATGTAAATATTGTGATTTATAATGCACTCCAATTTTTGAACAAAACTGATTTTTTTATATTTCATGAATCTTTCCGTTTATAATCGATAATTTCTTTCACAAAGATAATCTATTTTATATTTTAACAGATTTTGTTTACTTAGCTCATTGTTTTCATGTCTTAGGTGAATTTTTTGTCTAGCGGTCTTTCCAGCCCCCAAACACTCAGCGCGATACTTAACATTAATTACTTACGTTACGTTACTTAACAAAAATCCATCATTTACGATTCACACAACCTGTAGAGATGTGTTGGGGGAGTTTCGTCATAGAACATATTCGTTACGTTACAATTGGAGTACTTTCGTCATTGCTCTATGAATTGTAATTTACATGGCGGTGTTCGAAATTGTTTAAGTTTTATAGGTGTTTTAAAATGTTTAAAATAGCCTAGAAACAATATTTTTATTCTCTTTTTGTACTATATATATAAATTTCATTGATACACATATAACATTGAAAAATGCACATTATAAGTATATATTTATATAGTATATATTCTTTATGCAGCATTCCTGGCCATTTTATATTTTAACTTAATGAAATCAATATTATTTACAAAATTTTGAAAGAGCCGTTTACCTTCCATTGTTATTGTTGAGAAATAAAGTGATTCGTTAATTAAACGCGTTTCGTACAAAAATAAATGCTCTTCCTGACGCCAGCGAAGATATTTTTTGTTTATATGTTTAATGATTCCAGTATGAAAATGCAATAGGTATTGATGATAGTTTCATGCAAACAATGTAAAAAAGCCCCTTGACATAAGTCATTATTATATGAGAATTCGAATGTCTGCACGCAGTACCTACAATTTAGTAAGAGTGGGCTACAATGGCTTTAACGATTACCAATCCAGGGAACAGGGAAAGGGTATTGCCTCGTAATTTAAAAGGCCTAGAGCGTACTGAAACCAAATGGTGGAAGTGATTATACCGCTAGGAGGCCTCTAAAATGGCTTAAGGTCTTTTGTAACAATAACAACTGGGACTGACGGTTAAACGTGTCCTCCGAAGCACAGAAGCAAGCAAGAAATTTTACCAAAACTGACGATGAATTTTAGCTTAGCTCGGTCACTTAAAATCGAAATAAGCCATCGGTTTATGAGCGCTGTACCCACCCTTACAACTACGATAATTTATTGAAACTTCTGTTCGCCTAGTGGCGAAATTTCGCCTATAATCATTAAATGACTTTTTGTTTTAATTTTTTTATTGATTAAACTAAAGCACCTCAGTACCTGCTAAAATGAAAAATAAAGAAAATCGGTTGACAAATAGCCCAGCGGAGACAAAGGGGAGAAAGGTTTTTTTTCACATATTAATATATAGAAGATCAGACATTCATTTATTTCACGTTATCTAAACAATGCACACTTTGTCACCGATGACGAAATTCGAAAATGGAATGTATGAAGTGACATAAGTTATCGATTTGTCTGTTGTGTCAGGTCCATACATTTAAAAAATTTCGAACGCCGTCATCGCTAGTTACCGATTTGTCAACTCATACATTTTAAAGTTGTAGAATTCATCATTGGTAACAAAAGTTTACATTGTCTGAGGCCCGAGTCTTTGTTATACAAGCTTACTTGCAAATGACAACTGTATTCGAAAGTAGTTTTATATAAAAATGGTGATATATTATCCTTTTCAAAACCGGTTCAACGCAACGTGGTTCTTGACTGCACTCACACAAGTGACAACGGCCTCGCAAGGCCGTAGGCTGTGGGCGGTAACTATGAAGACCTATTTTAGAACTTATTATTGACAGCACCGCATCTTTTTGCACGGTGTCTTTGAGGATCTTGGAAATTATATGATATTTATAATATCTTATCTGTATTAATTATATTATCTTTGGGTGAGTTTTCAGATTATGTCGGACACCCACCTTCTAAAATAACCTCTGCAACTATCTAGAGTGAATGGAGATGCATGGATCCTACATGAAGGATGTATAATAATTATAGTTTAGTTTTTTCCTCATTACGTAGTTCACATTATTAGAAAAAAAAAATATTATTTTCAGTCGAATTACACAGTTGTAACAATATACTAAAGTATACTATGTATATAATAAGTTAGGGGAACTAGGGGCATGATGGGGTAGCGGGGTAAGACGGGGTCACGCACACATACAAGAAACGCAACGCTTACACGAGGCGGCGTTGTAGTCAACCAAAAGCCGCTTCCAAACAATACTCAGTGTCGCCATGACAGTCGGCGAAAGTGCGTGCGTTTTGTATTTATAAAAAAATTTCTGCTAAAGTGCATTATTAATGTAATATTTTGTGTTTTTTAACAACTTGAAAAACAGGTAAGAAAAAGAGTTGAACTGATGATTGTTTTGGCCTTCTTTTTTACGTTTTCCTTAAACTTGATTGGCATATTCAAAATTGCATTAGTCCTAACCTTGTATTTTATACATTTTATTTTCTTTAAACATTGTGACTGGGGTAAAATGGTATAATGGCATACGGGGCATAATGGGGTACCCCATTATTATATACGACATTACTTACCTAGATTTTGCTTTATTTATTGTTGTTTACAGATATATCGATTGAATTTTTTTTCATTTTCTTTAGATGAAATATAGCTTTGTGAACGGAAGAATAACAAAATATAAATAATATAATTTATTTTGTTTTCTTTTTCAGTTTAAGCATGGTTAGAAATTATAAAAAAAAGACTAAAAGGGGAGAGTGGTCACAACAGTCCATGAAAGCAGCTGTGGACAAAGTTTTGAATAAAAAATCAGGATACAGAAAGGCAGCTTTAGAATATGGAGTTCCTCAAACAACTTTGGAGCGTTATGTCACGAAAATTAAACAAGGTGAAGAAATTACCATCAGCTTACCACTGGGACCTATAAAGTCTGTTTTTTCGCAAAAAGAAGAACGAGAACTTGCAGAATATGTGAAACGTATGGAAGAACGACTTTTTGGCTTAACTACTCTCGATTTAAGGGGACTGGCATACCAGTTGGCCGTAAGAAATAATAAAAAGCACAATTTTAATAGCGAGAAAGAAATAGCAGGTGTTAATTGGCTAAATGGATTTTTAAAACGCCATCCTGAATTGTCAATTCGTAAACCAGAGGCAACTTCGGCGGCTCGCGCTATGGGCTTCAACAGAGTAGCAGTTAGAAATTTCTACCAGCTTCTCGGGGAAACATATGATGCATTACATTTAACTCCAGAAAAAATCTATAACTGTGACGAAACTGGCATTTCAGTTGTTTCGAAAACTAAGAGCAAGATAATAGCTTTAAAAGGTAGAAAGCAAGTCGGTTCATTGTCTTCTGCAGAGCGAGGTCAAACTGTCACAGTAGAAATTTGCTTCAATGCCGCTGGGACGTACATGCCTCCACTCATTATTTTCCCGAGACAGCGTATGAAAGCCGAATTGCTAGACCGTGCTCCTCCAGGAACAACATCGGCATGCAATCCAAAAGGCTGGATGACAGTTGAAATATTCACCATTTGGTTCAAACAGTTCATTCAATTTTCGGGAGCTTCTCCTAGCAATAAAGTGTTGCTGCTTTTAGACGGACATGTGAGTCATACTAAAAATATAGATGTTATAGATCTTGCACGACAACATGGAG
Source organism: Megathymus violae (assembly GCA_003671415.1). Lineage (NCBI taxonomy): Eukaryota > Metazoa > Arthropoda > Insecta > Lepidoptera > Hesperiidae > Megathymus > Megathymus violae. Next base: position 2,509,485 of record PDGT01000015.1, on the reverse strand, counting down.
TTGTAATAATTTGCTTCCCTCCTCATTGCACACATAAGTTGCAACCTGCTGATGAAGCTTTCATGAGGCCTTTAAGCACTTATTATGACCATGCTGCTTCAAATTGGTTGAGATCGCATCCAGGACGTGTGATCACCATGTTCCAAATAAGTGAAATATTTGGGCAAGCTTACATGCAAGCAGCTACGATGTCCACAGCGGTTAACAGCTTTAGGAAGTGTGGTATATGGATATGGTATATGGATAGCATACAATCAAGACAATTTTAGTGATGTTGATTTCATAGCTGCTGAAACTACAAACATACCACTAGTTCAAGACAACCCATCTACGTCAAGGTCTGTCAATCTACCGTTAATAGAGACCAGCGCACACATAGCTCCTCATCACGGACATGAAGAATCAACCACGCCAAGAGTAGTTATGGAGATAGAGCCTCATACTGACTTGAAATACCGTTCCCGTCAAGTTCTGCAAACCTTCCCTCAACAGAATCAGCACCTCATACAGGATCTAATGATAACAAAAGGCCTAAATCCGGACTTAACACACCTAACACGGACCAAGATCAATTGATTCATGAAGATCTCCTTGCACCTATTTTCTCCGCTAACCAACGTACGCCAGTTCAACTATCCAATGCTAGTTCTCCCCTACAAGATTGTTCACAATTATTTAAAGTGCAGACAGAAAATCCATTAGAAACTAGTTCTCCCATCCGAGCCGTCTGCCGTGATTTAACTTCTACTTTCGAAAATGCTTCGCCTAAAGACATATTACCGATTCCTGCAGTTCAAATGAACGAAAAAAGGAAAAACTATCGAAGAGGTAAAACAGCGGTAATAACTTCAACTCCATACAAAAAGGAACTTGAAGCTTTTAAATTTTCAAAGAAAACTCAGGCTAAAAGTAGTAAGTCATCAAAGGACGTTCCGGCTAAAAATATTAAATCGTCCAAGAACGTTACTGCCCAAAATAGTAAACTGCAGAAGAAGGCCAGGCCATCAACTTCAAGACAAGAAGATAGCGTTTGTTTTTATTGTAACGATTTGAACCACACATACCTGAAATCAACCGAAAACTGGGTAAAATGTCAACACTGTGGGCGATGGGCTCATACTGCATGTGCTGGGGTTGATGATGAAGACTTAGAAGAAGAACTCGTATGCATATTCTGTAAAGATAAATAAGAATCTCATCTTGCCCCGAAACCCCATCATGCCCCATTTATCATTCCCCATCTTACCCCACATACGGGGCAAGACGGTTTTATTATATGTTCTTAAAAAAATTTAATTATTAGAAATTTGTAATATTATTTTCGTCCAAAGATTATGCCAATTTGTAGTTGATTAAGAAACTAAAGTGCCATAAATAAATGAAAACATTATGTTGATTTTTACTGTAGTTTTTTGTTGTTTTCCCTTAGCGTCCCCATCATGCCCCTAGTTCCCCTATAACAAGCTGTAACACAAAATTTAATTTCAGTAATGTTACAAAAACTATTTTTAAGTTTTCAGAACATAAAAACTTTGACGTCGATCGAAAAAACTTGGATGATTTTAAGCTTGAATCAGTTTTTGATAAACAAAATTAATTAAACTTTAAAAGGTATTCAAAAACTATCATTCTAAATATGTGTTAATACGACTTTACACTCACGATACTTTACAGTCTACGATAGACTGACGTTGTGTACCTACTTACAATAACATTCAACTTTACATTTCATGGTTAGTAATTATAATCCATATAACCGACATATGTAGCGTAACACCCTTGCTTTTCTATCGCAAGAATTAGATTCATTACCTTTAGCCGCTTACTAAGTCGACAATAAAACGTATTCGTACATACACAAATAAATCATCGGAAACGAATGCCAGCGTACATACATACATACGTCCTTGCAAGGCCGGTGTGGGTGCAAGCAGCGCTTGAAGTGCCGCCGCGTAGGACCGCGGGCCGCGCGCCGCGCATCGAGCCGTGGGAAACCGAGGATAAGCAAACGTTGCGTAATTACATTACAATACATGTATTAGCTATGTATAAAACCACATTTAAGCAAGGAACGTTTACTTAACTTAGTATGCTGTGCTTTATTGTTCTGCAAATTCCACGAAAAGACAGAACACAGGACACTCAATTTTCATTTGTCAAAATGTACTGGACGAAAAATAATGAAATTTGATACACGTATAAAGTTACATAACTAAATTTAAAAACGAGAGTATCGTTATTTAAGAAGTTATAAAACGATTTTGTTTTTATAATTCAAAAATAAATTACTAAAGAGTTAGAATATTTTATTAATTGTTTGAATCATGTACAGGATCTACTTACAATAATAAATTCCATATTGTTGCGCAACTATGAAATGGGACGCGACTGGAACAAATTATTTCCAACACTCGGACACTAACATGTAACATTATTAGAGGTGTATACATTGACTTCATTGATTATTAATATATTTTTACTTTTGAACAGAAAAAATCAAAAATTGAAATTGAATAATTAAACAATGATTTTATTTTTGAAACAGAAAAATTTTTTTGAATAATTAAACATTGACCGAATACTTTGTCATTGCACTATCGATGGTCTTCACCAAAACAAGCTCCCGATGGCAGATATTACTCTAATATTAGTTGCTTTACTGTTTATTAGATATACGTGCGGTGTATGGCTATTCATTCAAAGTCACACAATCACACGAGCTACAAAAATAACACAAATAAGTTTTTTTTTTGTAATAAAACTCATAACTTTCATTATCAAAACTATGAAATGAACTTCAGCGGACCTCAAACGAAATTTTTCATGTAAAAAACGCGACGCTCCACTATTTTTCAGAGAAATGTTGTAGAGGACAAATAAAGGGTTATTTTATTCCGTACAGCGATCTCGGCGGCGATACCGGTTTCACAACTGATTTCCTCTTCCTGGTGCTGGCGACGGTATTTATTTCGCGTTCGAAATAGTATCGTCGCCGTTCCATCGAGCTTTTCCATGTTTCATTCTTTGGATTCATCTTTTGGCTCGTGCATTCCATTCCTAAACGGAAATTAGGACAGATCTGCTTCTTTATTTATTCATCAACGTATAATATAATACCTAGTAATTTTGAATCGATTGTAATGAAAAGTCTTGGCGTAGCTGCTTATTTTAAAATAACGTACTTAGTTACTTAGTCAAACAGAGAAAAAGGAATGTTCAACTTTGAACGAAAGTTGTACAGTTAGGTACATGAATTAATCAAGAAATTTTTGAGAGCACACCTTTGTAGCGTTGACGTGAGAGAGAGAAAGGAGGTGGGCAGAGTGGTCGTCCTCAGAACTATGTTGCAATTATTTTAATACAAAATTAATGTTCGGTTCAAACAGGCGTAAACACGCTTTAATTTTCAATTTAATGTTTAGAAACCGGTATGATTCTGTATTCTGCATTATCACCTATGATGCGTAATACAAAATCAACTTTCAATTACATTAATAAGTACTAACGCAAATAAGAAGCTTAATTTATTTAAGGGCAATAAGTACCGTGACTTTAATAGCAATTTAACAAACAATTTACCTACCTTTCTGGCAAATGATCACGATTGTGCACCTGCAGAGCAACGCCTGATTTAACCTAGACTAGATTTGCCTAGAAGAACACTCACCAAGTCCACAAATAAGGTACGTTGGCGGAGGCTTGAGCACGGAGCGGGAGTATGCCCCTCGGACGGTCTCCAGCGCGCGCGGAGCCCCCGCCACCAGCAGCACCCCCGGGGACACATACCCCGCATACCGTAGCTCTGCCGTGGCCGCCGCGAGAGCCCCTGCCCACCAGCATTTCGCGTTCGCTGCCAGGAAACTCTGAAAACAAAATTAGAGTTTACCTACACACTTCATAATACAGATTATGCTAGTTTCAATTACTAAGTAAATGTGTACACATTATTACACGTAGAATATTAGTGGATTATTATTCTAAGACAATGTCCCTTGTTTCAAGGGAAGACTAGAATGCTGAAGAATAGAACAAGAACACAGACTAACGCTGCCTTCTTTTATAAGTGACTGAGCTTTGAACCATCCTGATTAATATTGAAATTCGTCGGATATTGTAGCGAGCTTAGTTACCTACCTACGAGTAATTGATACCACCGTCTGTCTTCGTCTACCAATGATTGCTTTAGTCTCTAAAATACTTACCTTATATTGTAAGATTTATTATTGTATTTTTATATAATAATTTAATTTAATTTTTTTCTTATTGAGTCTTCTTTTAATTCCTATTGATAAATTTTCTACCGTCATACCTTATTAGAAACAATTTGTTTCGACACGTTAAACAGCTATCACTCTGGATTAAATGAACGTGCTATTTATATGTAGTGAAAGTTTAAAAGAAGAATTATGCTATAGATCACTTCATCGCATGTAGCAAGTGACTATTATAAGAATATTAATAGCACCATAAATTATTGGGCTCATTATAGCCATAGTATATTAGTAGACAGCTGTAGATATTATAATATTAATAGGATATTATTCTTATCGGCTGCATGCCCAATAAAAATTGCCTGAACTCATGAATATCATGGACATTTACCGACAAACAGGACCACAGTCCTATCTCTAGCTAATCAAAGATAGACTATTATTTCTGAATATTATTATGACTCATTTGTACGTAGGAAGTCTTTCAATTTTTTGTTTTGTTAAACATTCAGATTTTATTTGTACACTAGTTGCCAACCCTATCTTTAAGTACTACTTATAATTTCAAATTAACTGCATATGTCAAATTAATATTAATTTTCAGATGGTAACGAATTAATACATATACGAATAAATTCATGATTAAGACATGATTAATACAAAATTGCTACAATATTCAGTATGCACACATCCGGAATTGCAGAAGAATCAAGTGTGCGATTGTGTTTTTGAAAGCAGTTTCGCGAATTGAGCAAAAAAAGGCATTCATAAGTGTATTTAACAATAACTATATAATTAAATGATTTTGAATTTGAATTTGAATTTGAGCACTAAACTCTACATGGTAATTTATGCCTTTGAATGATTGTAGTAACTTAAAACCTACTTTTAAAAACTACCGGTCACGCATATAAAATCATTGGGATCGTTCAAGTATACCTAGTATCTGCATTATGAATTGATTTTCATTCCATTTATTATAGACGTTATCGAGCATAACGCTGGAAGCCATGTCGCAATCGATGTGAATTTTGTGTTGTATATACATATATGTCTGTAAAATAAAAATAAAGTGCTTTGTAGCTTGAACTATATTACATCCGCTATAACCCGCCCCGCAGGTCGCTCTCATTCCAATCGCACGACATCCGCTAATCGCCTTGACCCGCACACCCGCCTGGCATTTCGTTGCGCAACTTTGCACTTCGTCCTGCTCTCGCTAAATGGCAATTGCGACACCACCTTAAACACATTACTCACGCCGTTGTTTACTGATCGATGGGATCGTTTCGGTATATCAAAGTTAGCCGATCGCTTGATTAAAAATAACACGTCAAACACTCGTATACGGGTTGTAATGTTTGCCGTGTGATATTTCACGAACGTAAATGATATCAAAAATCTTAACATTCCTATCACAATTATTATGTTGGAAGATTAAAGTTAGATAAATATTGAAAAAAAAAATCATGATGTATATATATATTATACATACTCCTTCTTTCGAATACTTAATAATTATTTGATTGTACGAGGAAAAGTATTTTCTTCGTGTTCGTTTTTAGTGGAATTGTTTGTCGAAATTCCGCTAGTTCCGTAACAACTTATTGCACTATTTTCTGCCAAAGTATTTAAACTTATTTAAGGGAACAGTCCACCATAAACTTTTTGCTTGCCAATCGCATCACTACATGAGTGTGAGCTGGCATCTTCTAAAACAACTAATAACACCTCTCGTCTCGTAATCAATCAATTTCGAACGAAGCTTATTTTTCGTCGCATAAATCTCTCTTCGCACAGCGTGTTTACCATAAAAAGACAAAATCGAAAACGATTAGTAACGTAATTTTGTTTTACTACTAGCGTTATGGAGATTTAAATTTTCCTCGGTGTGAATTACCGGGGAAAGCGCGTGGTGGGCGTCGGCTGCTGATATATTACAAGTAAAAACTGGTAATTAGAGCGCGACAACCATTAACTACAACAACCATGTTCGAATAAACGCTCTAAGTAACTGTTAGGGCACAGTTGTATTTACTGCCAGACCAAAGTGGTCATCATGACCAACTAAGCCTGACCGTTCACCCGTAACATAAACATGATCACCAACGCGTTGCGCGTACTTTTTAATGTTGTATGAAGCGGCTCAGTGAATGTTACTAGATTATTTACGATTCTAGTGGGTAATTCAAATGAATCTACATAATATTTTTTATTTCAATAACCCAATATTAAATAGTGATATAGTAAATAGTCCGAAAAATCTTTGAACGTGACTAAAATGTTAATGTTACTTACTCACGAATTGATTATCAATGTATATTGATTTTATAAATAGATTTTTTAAATAGAGAGCAAATATTTTATCATTGATCTGCGGATTTGTACTTTTAGGTTCGGTTAATAACAGACAGAGTCCTAACTCATGAGGCGTAAGAAGTTTTTTAATTAAATTAATATTTTGGAATACAAACTGATGCATCTCTATTGCACTATAGTTACTAACTGCTCAGTTTTAAATCAACAGGGGTTCATATCGTAATTTAATGATAATGCTTCGCAAAGTACGAAGTTCGTATGTTGAAAGATGTGACTACAAAATACTGTCTCAGTTGCTAGTGTAAAACATACCTACTGGGCGTCAACTTTAATAAGAGAACAATATAAAGTCTATTAAATGACAAACTTCAACATAGTAATCTGTGTAACCGATATGATTATATAATCAAAGGCTTCAGCATCAGAAATTGCCTCTTATATGCGGATGATTGGCTTTTAAACTGTTTATCAAAAGGAATAATGTTGATTATCGTTGCAAATATATGAAACTAGCTTTGACTGCGGCATTGCAAGCGATATGAATCTTTCCATATAAATGTATGAAGCATGTTAAGTTTTAACATAACATCGATCATATTCGGGCCAAATATCACACAGCAAATTACGAAGTGAAATCCGATTCAGTATTTTGCTACGGCGACGATTTGTAATAATAATATCTGGTAAAAAAACAAAGTTAAACAAAGGTTGTCGAAATAGTTTATAGAGTCAATAGCCTTAATGGTCAGACTACGTCATTTGACAGACTGCTAGGGTAATTATATTTATACCTTATTTATACCAAATAATTGTGGGAATTAAGAATCGTGTTAACAAGCTATTTTATAGAAATTTTAGATTTCCTGAAATAAAAACTGAACCTAATATTGTTCGGGAGTTATGTATATAATAGTTGTTATTTCGTACAATATATTTTTTAATGCGATTAGCCATTTAACATAAAAAGTTAATTTATACCCCAGGAAATCGGCCTTTATCGCGTAGAATGAGAGTTGTGTCCGTTTGTTAAATGACCTCTAACGTTGGAAACAACACACGTGGAACTCCTTTGTGGCAAAGTTAGCAGATGTGATTGTAAGATTGTAATTCCATTTCTGAGAAACCATATAAAATCGCAAACTGGAATGTTACGTTTATTATCAAACGTCTATAAAACACAAAATGAAAACCACACAAAATTAGGTACTGCAATATAATTTGAAAAAACCTACTGCAAAATCTTACTTCAAGTGTAATCATTAATACCATCAAAACACTGCTCTTCGGCTCATGAAGTCTGATTATAAGAATGTCTTATCTACCTATTACGGTTTTTTCACTAAATTACTATCGTCGCAACATCAAGTTCTCGGGCAGTCATCTAAACGTCGCATAATGAATGGTACTAATAATAAAAGAGACTTGATACAGCAGAGCAGTGCGTGAGAAATGGAGGCGGCCCTGTAATTTAACCCGCGGTAGATAAAATCATAAAACCAATAAATACTATCTACCAACAAGCGAGATTCAAGTGCATTATCATCACTTACTGTGAGAACGTATTTGTGTGGGCTGAAAGCTTCAACTTTATTAAATACCTGATTGATGTGATGTCGATTATATTTGGCTGTTTTGTTGACTATGGCAACGCCTTGTAAATATATTAGCTCACTGCAATATCGTTATCCACATTCAAACTTTTTCTTTCGTACTCCTTTCGGAGGTCGCTAGACTCTTATTCCCAGCTCAATTCAATTATTCTTATACAGTCTCAGAGTATATGTTACACTGATGATGTTGTACGCTGTGCGACACAAGTTTAACTTAAAAAACAATTATTTAAAAATTCTTAAACACTCCAACGACAACTGTTAGTAGTTAGAAAAATATAATAAACACATTTTTGCTAGCTCGTTACCAGTGAACGACCTCTAATTTGCCTGCTACTTGCACGTGTATAACGTAAAACTCTGAGCATGACATCATAATAAGTTCGTAGCACCAAAATCGTTACAAGACATGAACTTGCGGTTTATGCATACGAATCCGAGGCAAAAATTGCTTGTCGTAGGCATGGAGGAAAGTTTAAAATTTATCGATGTTTTTATTAATCAATGTGACACCACGAAATGGTAAGTAAAAGATATGAATACTTATTCTATGATAGGCCGGACTGATCGTTTCACACTCAGCAGTGAAGCCTGTTGATCCACGATGTTTGTTTAAGGGGACTAAGGCCGTAAAGAGCTTGACGAAGCCGCCAGCTTATTATTTTCTGGCCGACAACTCATCAGCAATACCTTCGGTCTTGCTGATATTCATGGGCGACGGTGGCCACTTACCAAAAGGTGGCTCGTCTGCTCGTTTGTCGGCTATTAACATAAAAAAAAGATCCCCGTAACACGAGCAGGTGCTGTATGCACCTCTTTCTAATGGTTACATTTTAACCACCTGATTCTTATGTGTGATTTGGTAGAAATATTAAAGCCTATATTATGATGTGGGAGTGTTCAAAAGAACCGTGAAGATGCTTTTATAATTAATGCGTTGAAAGTCTTAGACCTCGTACACTTCATCACCTCTTCCCATCAGATAGGATTGTTGTCAACATTAAAATAATTTTATGTAAAAACATGATAGTAATTTCGTTGCGCCCCATTATAAAATATGAGGGTAAAGAACTCCTAGAGTTAGTAGGTATTCTGTGAGTTCCATGTACCTGGATTGGAAATTTTCGAAAGCATGAAAGAAAATTTTGGGCAGCGGAATTCTGTTTGAACTCAACTATACAATGAGCTCCTTCCATCTCCAAAAATGTATTCTAGCAATTACTGAAATTTCAAAGATTAAGCATAAAATACAATAGTACAAATTAAAAACAAAACAAACATGTACAATGATATAATATATAGAAATCGTAAAAATATCGATGCTGCAGATGGAAGCTTTACAAGACCTGGTTTACGATGCTTTGTGAGAACAAACGGTTCTCGCCATTATCGTGGTTATTGCCTCGTCGCTATTGCCCACAAAAACGTAATTTTGTCAATCGTAAATCTACATGTGTAGTACGAACATGGCTCGTTTAAATGTTCCAGCTTGCCCAATTATTAGCTAGAATGGCTGTTGCTTATATCGCAGTCAAGTAAATATTTTTCAAAGGTTTATTGATATTACGCTACTGGGTTCAAATTTAAAACAATCAACTCGCTCTTATCTCATATCTAGACACTTTTAAAAAGTTGCGGGAATTGTTTACGTGTGTCATAAATATAAAAGTTAGTATGAAAGTTCTATTAAGAGATTAATGAATAATATTTTACGTCTTTATTTGTGGTTACTGCTACAAGTCCAATTTAAATAACTTTAAAAAGAGACACCTAAAATAATAAACTTAGTTAAACATGAAACGCCTGACAAAAGTTACACCATAACAATGTAAATAACAGACAAAAATTCTTTTGGCCTCTAGATTGGTAACAAAATCTACCGACATTTTAATTTTCAAAACCTATTTTATGTAATAGTTTTCTGGCTATTAAAAAAAATATTCCGGGATTGGCAATTTCCCATGAAACAAAAACCACTAGCGAATATTGTCTGAAATTTGTACACTTATTTACCATAGTATATCTGTGAGTAAGTATTCTTAATTATTCATACTTATCCTAGCAATAATAAAGTAATTATTCTAAGGAAGAGCGCACACTCCCACGGGAACGTCGTATCGAGTCGCCGGACCGTGACAATGTGTGGTGAAACGTTGATTTGGAGACGATATCGCAAATTCCCACACTTGGTTCCTAGCTTACGTAATTAATTAAAACGCTTATGTTAATTTGCAGGCCATATATTTTGGAAATGTGAAAATTACTACGGATGTCCGTCTAAATTATGATCTCGGAACTGAGTTGTCTGCGTTTCATCTTAATGTTTCCGAGAGAATTTCCAAAGTTTTGACGACATACGACACATTTAGAAGAAATTTTCCAGATCACGTTTTGATAACAATATGTAATACAGTACGGTGTAGTATTTAGGTACTTATATGCTTTTACGTGTAATATTTAGGTACTCACAACTTTTGTGACTGTTAAAATATTGTCTTGTTAAAATATATTATTGAGCATATATTAAGAGGGTTCGTTGGAAGCGACATGCAAATTTTTAACTTCACGTATTTCGCCTCAACGATAATAAGGATAACGAATCCGGCTTGCACCCTAGAGTCTGGGTACACCGGATGCTTACGAAGGAGGTTTTAAGAAACACGGAAACTCTAGCAGAGGCTGAATATTTTTTAAAGAATTCCCCTCTTCTTTACCAGAAAAAAGGTTAGACATTTAGAAACGAAAAGTACTGTAACAATCCTGAAGGTTAACAATATATCTATCTCCGATTAACATAGAACCATAGTCTTATTTCAGAGCAATTACAAATGTCTATGCCCTTAAATGATCGACGTACCTAATCCCCTCTACATTTACATATATGTATATAATTCGAATGACCCCAGCTAAAACAATTTTTTTTGTGATTTTCTCATACATATCCGTTAAATATTTTTTATAAAACCTCTCCATGCTTAAATAAGTCATTGACACGTGCCATCAACAAGCGAAACAGTGTCAAATTCCGTGAAGATATTTTTATAAAACCATTCATTTCAGAACCGCCGCACCGATGTTAACTTAAATGGCACTTCACTAGATTTATGGCGTCCTATGGCGTTACAGGAAACCATCAAAGAATTAACCGTTTTAATTGAAAGTTGGGATTTTGCGAAACTTTTGTATCAAGAAACCTATTTTCACCTAGTGGTAACTGTAGATTATAACTGTAGTATAATCATTTTCCAAGGAGCTTCCATACAACTTATGGAATGAGTGCTCAGGACTGAGACGATAAGCCCCTTTCGGTAAAACGATCTAAACTCATAATATGGTGGTTATTATTATTTATTAACATAATATAATAGAAGGGTATTATCATTTCTTTTGTCATTATCGTGTAATTTTAATATCAATTTATATTACTATTCGAGATTGTTTTGGAGTTCTGTATATGTAAGAGCTACGCTGTACATATCAATGATCTGTTGCCTTACTTGCGTCATTCTTGTTGATTTAGCGATCGTACAAATACAATGGTTTTTACTATTAAAAAACTAATTTTAAAAAAGGCGAAGTTTCTATAGAATCCATTAAATCTCAGACACACAAAGTACCTAATATTATAGCAGGCGAAAACTTATGCATAAACAAAAGTTACTAGTGTGTGCCTGGTGAGTGAATTTATTAATTAACATATTTCATTTCAGAACGATGGAAAAAATGAAAAATTAAAACATGCTAACCAATGTTATGCCAGTGTAATTTTTTTGTCTGGGATTAATTATTCTTATAAAACACGTCCACCAAAAACCGGCTTATTATAAAACTTATACCTTTAATAATTAACTTAAGATTGTTGTTTTTTACCTTGTGTTTGTTCTGTAATTGTGTTACACGATATTATTTTCAAAACACCTATTGCCTTGTTACTTATCCGCATAAAAGCATACTTTACTACGATCGATCTCCAAAAGAGGCTCCATGGAACTATGTTCGGCGCGCACCAGACCCGGATACCAGTCAAATGGGAACTAAATTGAATCGGCCCTAGTAGGACTAAATTTAATAAACTAACAATCATTGCTTGTCTCTTGCGTCACGCACACTTTTACTAGTTAACCTATGACAATATTGGTCCGTACACAATCAAATACGAGTCGTGTGACCCATGCATCCGTGTAATAATATTTACAACGTCCACCCTGATTGAGATTTATGAATATGTTGCGCAAGACACGTTCCTACGGAGTTCGTTGTGACGCCAATAAAGCGCTTTACATCTATAATGAAGCTTAGACCACACTAGAGCTGCAACATGTTGCAAGAATATCAAGTTTAAGAGTAAATACATATAACTTTTTGACCGACAACTAAAACATGAATTGTACAATATCCAATATTGCAATATCTATCTTGTACATCATCTTATCATATTTAGTAATACAAATAATAATACAATTATGAGTGATAAAATCCTTACATTTCAATAGTTTTCTGTTAGTAAAAAAATTAATTCTAAATAACTATTAAAGTAAAAATATTTTTGCCCGTTGGCAATACTCAAAATAGTATCAATGAACGGACCGTTCATTGAACCTGTTATGTTAACGTTAAAAGCAATAAATTATTAATAATATCACGTATATATCAAAAGTTTTCGGATGTGTGAATGCTGTCGATCCACATTTGGCCAGTGTGCTCACACAGTGTGTTCACACACACCTCACGTTGTGTAATGAGACCTGAGTCCAACAGTGGGACAGTTATAGGTCGTGATTACTAACGATAATAAAACTGTGTTACCACAAGGTTTTGATCAGCTGTTCAATTATTTCATAAGATAATAACGAGTAAGTATTATGTTTAATGATTAAAAACCACCTATATATTTAAGGAAGAATTGTTTAAAAATATTAGATTAATAGTACTTATTAACTTACTACTCATAATGTTTAATATTTTCTTTAATCTATCTATACGCTCTGATATCCTCGCATTAGGGTTGTCTGTTCATATAATAAAATACTAACTGATCGCTTTCTGTACATGAACGATATATGAGAAAAAAAAATTATTAGAGGCCTATATTAACGCAATAGAACACAAAACAATAATTGTTCGAATTTTTGTCTGTTTGTCTTTGCGTTTGTTCGCGTTAATATCAGAAACGGCCTTAGAGGTTTTGTTCTGGTTTTTACTAATATATTGCAGTAAGCATCACTTAATACTTAAAGTTTGTTTCATTGCAATCCGTCCATAAATAAACATGTTATAAACAAGTTTAAAATAATGCGGCTAATATTTCTTAGCGTAAGGCGTAGTTTTCCCGAAGCGAAGCGAGGGCAGTTTGCTAGTCGATTAATATATCTTTTATCACAGTCTCTTCATAAGGGGCCTAGTGTAAATTGGCAGACTTCACATACTCTTTATAAACATTACAGAGAACACAGGTTTGCAGGTCTCCTCGAGTTTTCTTTCACCGAAGTAGGCGATGATTGATATATAATACGCAGATAATTTCAGAAATTAAAGTATGTTGCATGAATTGATAACATAAATCTATCGTTACATTTTAGTCGACAATCGGCGCAAAAGAAATCACGATTATCTCAATAAAGGTACACTCGTTATGTTTGTTGAACGCTATGTAATTGAAATTGTGACTCCTTGCCTCTCCTTGTTTCCTGGTGCAAGTTTTCCATAGTAACCAAGATAATTTAACGGACCTATACATAAATTACACTTTATTTAAATGATCTTAAATAATAACTTGTTACGTTCCACATTAAATATTGATATGTTGTTTGGATTATAATCAATTTCAGACTGCGTCTATTTGTACTCTTCAGTGTGGTGTGTTTATTTGAAATTACAGTTTAATTATTAACTTAAATCGTCATTTACGTTATTTTCTACTATGATGCGAGTACACACACGCACTATAGTACATTGCTCCAGGATCGCCGTAAGTTCTTAAGTCGGGCGAAAGTTTCCATCATAGCTTAACGAATGCAATCTAGTCGATGACTTAATGTGCCTTGTGCAGCATGGACGTACTAAAAATATTTTTTAGCTCGCGGCACCCATTCAACAATTCATTGCGATCGAAACTGCTAAGCTCGATCGGGACTTTACAATCACAAGACTATATTCTATGAGCTCTTCGGATTATTTTTTAAACCTATCAGAACTTTTTCATTAAAACTACATAAAATACAATGGAATGGGTATTCTGACTGTTTTTCTTAACGCTTCTCATAGTTAATTGTTTTACTTGTGTGTGTTTGTTTATTCATTTTCCTTTCTAATTATTCAAATACACACACGCTAGCAACAGCGAAGGACAAAGGGTCGCCGACGTGTGAAAACTTAAACAATACGCACACAATTCTTGCTCAATCGTGTAGTTAAAACAGCTACAGATATCATAACTGTATTGAAACATATTAAGTATACTTTATACAAGGTTATATTTAAATATGAATTATTTAAATGTTCAACTTTCAACTGCAAACAAAACTTCTTAAGACTTTAAAAAACATTAACATTCTTGCGCCCCCGCACCAAGATTCGCATGGCATGTGACATAGTCACACACAAATAAGCCATTTCAAACGCCCATGACCCAAGAACGAACATTTATCTGGCATACAAATGTCTGCTTCGGCGGGGAACCGAGCCCAGGACCCCTCACTCGTTATAGGGTTACCCCACGGACTACGATCGTCGATGATGAGTTGATGGGACCGTTCTCCACCACGCTATCTAAAAGCAGGTCGGCGGGCTCGGCGGCCATCATATCACCAAAATTTATTAACAGTCCAAGAATGAAACCAGCGAAAGTGAGTCTTACATTGACCGCAATCCATGTAACTATAGGTATAACATTAACTATGTTAATATTTATGTAAAATACCGCAATAATGTAACTTTAAATTTATATTACGTACAGGATCGAATTTAAATTGTTCGATCCTGAACTTCTTCAAACTTCAACGTCAGTAAATCAAATTGTACTCAGTTTTAAGGACAAACAAACTTTATTATTACTGAAGCACTTTGAAAAACGTCGTCAATATTATAATTCCACAACTGAACTCATAATAGGAATATATCACTGAAACCATAAACTTAATATACTGGTATAATAGGTTTATGATTGAAACAGGCTTGAATTAGTAGGATAACGTTTTGATCACATGATATAAGAGAAGAGAATTATTACAATATATTTAGTGTCTCTAACTTTGTTGTAACTATTAATGTTTTGTGTGTGTGTGTGAGTGCGCGTGTGGGTGTGTATGCAAGTGTTATTTAACATATCGAACACGTCGTTACAAGAGACGGAGTTTTCAATATTGCCCATTGTTAATTTGCAACATTTGTCATAGTACCTGTGTCCGGTGAAATGTTTCGTCGGTCTAGGTATAACATTATAGACACTGCACAATGAATAGTGAAAGCGGCCGGTCAGTGAGAATCAATCAATTTAGATATGAATGGAGCCTGAGAAACCTGACGAAGTGTTTTGACCATAACATATTATACACACATTCTATAGATATTACATCGAAATAACGCGTACAAAGGAAGTCAACCAGTTTTCTCTACGTAAAAGGACAGGTCAAGTGGGTTATTGGGTGTTTATGGGAGAAAATGAAAAGCCATCGAGTTATCAACGAGCCAGAATCGTTTAGTAACGCGACCGAACGTAACACGCGGTTTCCGTGATTAAAAGTGGAAGAAGCAATAAGTACAAGACAAACCTCATTATGTAATTGATTATGTACGGAATCATATTTAGTTTCGAACGTGTTATGTCAAGTGTTACCGAAAACAAAACGGAAATTGAAAGTGAATACAAACTGGAACGCAGCAAATCTAATCACCAACGAGCAATTTCAATAGCAGATACTGAACAGACAACGGAACAAACACCCACTCGTGGTATCGCTGGTCGGCACAAAACTTAACGCGCAAATGAATTGAAAATCCAAGATAATGTTGTCCGATAGCAATCGCCCGTGTCCTGTTGCTAACGGTACAAACTAGTGTCAACCGAAGCCAATTGCCAATCAAAAACTGTTTAACCGTGTTCCGGTAGTACGGCGCGAGGTCAAAAGTCAAGACTGGCAGAATCAATGCTGTGTACCCTGACACCGAGAGGTTCTACTGCCGTCAAATAAACGATACGCGATCGTTATGAATTTATATATTTTGATATACTTTTCAGTTTTAGTTTAACGATTCTTGTTCATCGAAAATTACTTCAGTCATGTATGTACGCATGTATAAAAACGTAAAATGTTTATGACTCCCTACATATACTATTTTATGAAAAGGTGAAATTTATTTAAATGGGGACAGAGCATATGTAATATAAACATGTAACATATTTTTCTTTTATCTTTTAATATTTTTGTGAACGTGTTCTTAATCAGCGCTTTAGTATATTCCTTTCTTATTATATCATTTACCCGCGTCTCATCTATCATCGTGTGTACCAATCGGTAATTTAATCTGAGTAATATTGTGGTCTCATATTATCTTCGAATAGCAACATTGAAATGGAACACCTTTGTATCTCATACGTTCGTTGCCTCCGTGTATATCGGGAGATTAATCTTCAGTATACATGTTATGATTTTCTCACTACCTCGCTTCTCGTAAGCTTTAAAGCTCTTACTTCCTCGTATCAGAATTGGCAATCGTCTCTCGGCCCATCGGAGTGATATCGACATAATGAGACCGTGTTCATCTAAATGTATTTCCTACTGATATAATTGATACGATACTGCAGTGTTGCAGTAGTGGATATTGAGGGTCATAGGCCATTTGCGTAATCAATAGATGTAATATTATTTAGTCTCGAACACACATTTCGATGGAGCAGCTAGCAATATCATTTTAACCTTATCATCGCGGATATTATAATTGTATAAACTGTAACGGGTACTCACTATTTTTGTGTAACTTATCATTATGTCGACTCAATTACATGGATCATGGTCAAGACGAGAATTCCAGGTGTCGCTAAGGTTAAAAACAAAAAGCATATCATAAATTTTCAATAAATTCTATAAAACGATAAAGGATTATTTCGATCTCAAAAAATGTTGTTTTACAATCTGACTACAAAGCAAGTGATAAGTAATATCTAATAAACATTTAAGCAAGTTTTAGATTGGTTTGGTGAACGAATTTAAAGATGCAACCTTAAAGCAATTTATCATACTTTATGCTTGATCGAGCAATCGTTCATGCTGACTTGCGTTTCCGTTCGGAAAGCGTTTGTAAATATAATAGAAATGTTTCAAAAATACATATTTCTCTTTTTGGATTCAATCCATCATAAATAATCTTACGCAAATTACCTAGTTCTAGATTAAAGAACTAATATTCATTCATTATGAAGGTGATCCTCATTTGAGATCCAGTATTTTATATTAGGTATGTATTCGTGTTTTTTTTTTGCACAAAAACATTAACTTTAATGGCAATAATGATAATTATTGCTACGCGAAAGAAGGGACAAAAACAACATTTTGATCCCACAACTTCTACAATGAAAACAATCGTTCTGTCTGTCAATCACGTTCCCATTACAAATGTTCGCCGCTCGTTGTAGCCGTAAGTCAAGTCTGCGAATAATACCCGATCGTGACGTGTAGACAAATGCGATTGTGATATGTTAATATCTCGACCGATTGGAGGGCGATACTTTACTGCTGATGTCAAAAATTTGATTTATTAACTCCTTTATTATACGCTTCGTGATATAGGCTTCACGTAATATATGCTGGCCTGTCTCATAACAATCATATTTCCATCATTTAAAATGACATTACCAATATCTATGTGATTAATTATAAATAAAAATTACTGTCGTACAATCACTCGCTGTTCTTGAATTTGATTGAATTAAAAAGTATATAGTTATTTAGGTATGTATTGTGAAACGAAGTCACCGTGTTTTGTCTGTTCGTCTATGTTCACTTCGGATAGACGTAATATTAAGCGATCTCAACATGTTAGTATGAGCGATCGTCTAGATTAAACAAATATCATTTAAAAGTAATACGATTATGAATGGACACATCATAAATTACATAAAGGTTAAAATGTAGTAGAAATATTAGGGTTACTAA
This sequence comes from Megathymus violae, assembly GCA_003671415.1. Taxonomy (NCBI): domain Eukaryota; kingdom Metazoa; phylum Arthropoda; class Insecta; order Lepidoptera; family Hesperiidae; genus Megathymus; species Megathymus violae. Next base: position 2,491,194 of record PDGT01000015.1, on the reverse strand, counting down.
GGTTACAGAGTACCATCATCAATCAGGATGTCCGTAATATTACGTTACATAAGATCGTTGTGGTGTGGAACTTGAAAAATTAAAAATTTCAATAAGTTACATCATAAAGTAATAATTGAAAACGGACTTAGTATGGTACACAACAGAAATGTTAAGTTAGTAGATCAAAACTGTCAAACGAAGCGTGACATTATTGTAACATAGACATCAGCACAATTTGTCAAAGCGCAGTATTTAATTTGCTTCCAAAGTTGTTGCACACTTAATCTTGTTGCAATGGAGGCCACGGTTACTATTCAAAATTGTCAGTAGTAGTTTTTACTATGACAAAAAGTCCATTCCCATCGCATCTCATTAATAACTTTTTTATATCGAATATTTCATAGCAGTTGCATTACGCATACTGAAGTTCAACTTTCATACTGCTTTGCATAATTCCTAATTGTATTACGGATTGCATTAGAAGAAAATATTTACGACAAATATATACCAACTGCGCTTCAAAAATTTTACATTACATTACGTAATTATTATTATTTATTACGACCCCGTAGCCCAGTAACACAGGGAATCCTAGTGCGGGGGTGTGAGTGTGTAAAGTTTATTTATTTATTTAAATTTACCAAAATTCTTAATTTTAAACAGCTTCTTGTGTTTCGGTAATTACGGCGAACAGCAAAATAACGCTTCCCTAAAAGTTTTCGTCTAAATAATTATCAAGTAGCAATATAATACGCAATATAAATGCGCCCGATTTGAAATAAAACTTTATTACTTAGTTATTATTAGACGGATTGCATGTTACTTTACTATTTCTATTTCAGTAAAAACATCCGACGGTCACGGCGTTGCCTACAAAGATGTACCGCTGCATCCGTCTTGTTACTTCCAAAGCTAAATATTTATATCGGCCAGATATAAATTACAACAATTTGACACACAATAACTGTGTTGTTGAGGACGACAGCTTTAAGGGAATACATTTTGCCCTAGTTATTGGATTAAAACCGTAGGTACCTACCAACCACAAATCGTTTGAAACTCTGAACACATATTAAACCCTGAATGAATTCGATAAATTAACGGACAAGCGAGCCACACATAACAACCACACATATACACGAGGCGTCCTCGACGCGGTGCCGACCGAAAACGAAACGCTGGACCCATATTTTAAATGGCTTTCCGAAATACGTATGAATTATTTCACGGTCCGTTTTAGAAATAGAGACTAGTCAGGCGCGCTAAATACTAACACCATGTAAGAAGCGTCGGAAGAAGCGTCGGGATTAAAGTGGATTGCAAAGAGCCCAGGCACCTCCAACAGACGGAACTTTATGTTATATCCTCGTCCGTGATTCAGTAGAATCCCCACGAGCAAGGGAGATTGGCTTGAGCTCAAGGTTGGATGGAACCCCTTACACCCCTACCTGAGACAAATCGTTATCTGTCTATAAATATATAAAAACTATCCGTTGATAGTTTTTATCATCATCCTGGGCACGATACATAGGATTTTTATGAGCGTATATAAACCTAGGTATACAGTTGTAAGTATTAAAAACATTAGAATTCCGAGATAATTGGCGGAGTGTATTCTTTTGTTTCGAACTACTTTGGAATAGTTAAAAAATTGTGTAGTAAAAACTCGATAGACGAAGTTTAATTTCACTAGTGAAGCGATAACTAGTAAGGCTGATTGAAATGTCTGTAATATCTACAACTATCAACGAATTCAAAGTCTTTTAATCAAACCCATCGAGCGTAACTAAATAGTAGATTTATTAAATAATAAAAAATTGTTGGTATCTTATCAATAACTTTTTATACGAAATTTGTTTCATAGTTTATTGCTTAGAATTTTGCAAATCGCTTCACACTGTTGTGACACGATCCGTACAAAAATTTGTGAATACTAATTTATTGCGTTCATCAAAATATAAATAGAATTTGCGATAATTTATTATCGTTTTATATTTTTTTTTATTATTGTAAACTATAAATTGAATTATACAACAATTTATGTTTTATGTAATTATCTCATTATGTTATTTTTGTATTGTATTTTATATAATTTTATAACGAAGAAAAAAAGAAAAGAAAAACGTTCATTTAATTTTCACGGCAGCAACAATTCCAATGAAACTAAAAATATTGGACTAAAAAAAAAAAAATAAAAAGAAATCAAAATTAATAATAATAAAAATTATACATTATTTTTTTGTCGCTGCAGCAAAGAATCAAATAGGATCGAACTCAGCGAAGGCCGTGACATTATGCCGCTGATTTTCAGTCCAACCCTACAGATACAATGTAACCTAAAGATATGTGTAATGGATGTTATTTCTGTTAATATCAATTATTATTGTTTTACAGACATACACTTTGCCCGTTTGTGCTCTTGCACTGCGGTGTTCCCATATTCGTCTACTATACAATTGCGTATAGCAAAGCAACTGAGGTTACCCAAAACTATCTAAACATTCCAATACGGGGTTTATGGTATGTCAGGGTCTCCATTCATCTTTGAATCCAAGCCAATCTCCCTTGCCATGACTTAATTACTTAACAGATAAAACCGTAATTGGACATTTGTAACAGATATCTTTAGGCTTAAAAGGTATTAAACCATTTAATTTTACCCCCGACATGATTACCACCTCACACCATCTTTTTATTTTCCACGTTTTTTTTTTGTTTTTGACTTATTATTTTATTATTACTTATTAAACTAAACCTTAACATTGACTAAAAAACTTTTAGTCTGTTTCGATTGCAAAACATGAAAGCTAGTTAACGAGCGAATACACTGCTGCAATATGTTGCTGCTTAACAGGCTGGGGTGGAACTCTTGACCGACAACGTGATATTAACACTGCTAATACGGATGTCCATTGGCCGCTTCAAATTCTTGCCACCATCTTCTCGCTAACAAACATTATTAATAAAAAGACTCGTATCCATACCACGGGTTGAAACCGCCCTATGCGAAAATTGAAACTCGTCTTCGGAAACGACTGCCGTACGATTGATGTAAACGTTGATTTAAAATCGATACAATGAAGCGAAACGCCCACGGTCGCCAATAAAGCAGGGTCCTCAAACGGTGCAATAACCGGGTAATGGCGACATTAGCGCTACTCTCTATTGTGCCGATAATGTTCTTAAACGATCGCGTGCATATATCACAATTGTCCTGTTCAGCGTGTATTGGGTAAGTGCAGGGTTCTCATCTTTGAATGTTTCCGTCTAAGTCGTCGTTGGTTTTCTGTACTGCGACGTAGTGCAATGCCTAATTTGATACTTTATTTTGTTATTTGTAATTCGTAATTTTGTTGGTTATTTACTTTTGCTGCTTGACATTTAAAAGTAACATTTTAGCTTATTTATCATTTTTATTTATGCAAACTTTATTTAATCAGAATTTAGTTATTATTAAATGTTTAATTTTTAATGGGCAGACAAATTCTTGTTGTCATTGGTCTACATTGCTTGTATCACATGTATACATTGCTTGCTCTATATTGCTTGTGGCATACATAAACGAAACTTCAAAACAAAGTAAGAGTCAAGAATAAAAAAATATCTGTTACTTGTCTGTTGCCCCCGGGAATTATGACTCAGGGTTGAGCTCGATAGGCAAGATTACACACAACTAGATTACGCTGCCTTTTCTAAATAAAAAAAAATCTGAAAGGCCAGAATTACTACATTGAAATAAATGTCTAAGTTCCAATCAACCGCATACAAACAACGGGATTCAATCAGAGAGCAGCCCTATTCAAGTTCAATTGCCGTTTTCCACCCACGGCTGAACATATAGAAATTATTTCCACAACGGATGTCGTAGTAGCCCCCAGGAAGACGCCATTGTCCACTAACTAGTTCCATTGTGACAACTGAACCACCGTACTAATTTTGATAAACTCGGTAGCAGGGGCTGCGACATATTCTTTTTTATTTTATTTTATTATATTTATTTCATAACGAAGTTCTTTTTCTATTACTCTATGAAATAATAATATTCAATATTTTTTGCTTTTGTTATTTTGGTACCCGCTCTCATCGTTTTTGGAATAGGAATTTTGAAAAGGTTCTCTCAATTTCGAACGGGTTATTAAAAGGATTAAGATAATTTAAAACTAGTAAATTTGGCTTGTGTTAAAATTGTAGACATTAGAAGGTTTTATGTTACCAGTTGATATTATGGTAGTTATTACGCTGAACTACTTGAAACACCTACTTTAGAAAATAAATCCCCAAGCTACAACCTATTTATTGGGTTCGTTGACCTGCTCTATCTTTCTACTCTTGGCTGGAATCTCATATAAATTCTTTAATTTCGCCCAATGGTCATATGTCACTCCTAATTGCCTACGAGGCAATTGGCTCAACGGGTGCAATTATTCCGTATCAAATAAATGCGAATGGTGCTACGAACTAAATATAGTTAAAAACCGAACCATGAGTTGCTATCGCAAACGAATAGGCAATTAATAATAAATATAATACTAACATTTGTTTAATTTCCAATAAAGATCCTTGGAAATATTTTGTTTAGATGACATTCAATTATACGCACATATTGCTTCCTACATGTCAGAAAACCTAATCACGAAATTGAAGTTTTCTCCAGTACTTGGAGGTACAGCATACACGTACGAGCTCTGAATTAAATCTATCGGAGCACGGCCCCTCCTCAAGCAGCTCTAGCTATAAAATATTACTAAATGTTTAATAATAAAATATTCAACGCTCACACGCTGGAATTCCTGGAATCAAACATTAAACACTTTACTCAAACACAGTTACTACACAGTGAATTACTGCCTCGACTATTTCGGCAACGAGCAGGAATACGTACACTATAGAAAATCCGGTCGAGTTCCGGTCTGAGAAAAACAAAAAGCCATTAAGCCATTAGACCGATAGCTCTTGATAAGTCTTGTCAAGGATTAAGTAATCATAATTATTAAACAAAACCTTAACTCAGATGAAATGTAAATGAAATAGGATGTTTGAGATTCAGTTGGGGCTTTAACACTCAGTGAGAAGGAGCTATCCCATAGTCGGTGCCGGGTTCACATGAAAGAAAGCCTTAGGTTTTTCTTTATGAGGCCCTTTCAATCCTCGAGATATCAATAGGTTTCTTCTTTCTTTTGTACATACGTTAATATTTGCTATAGCAATCAATAAATCTATGATCTATACTTTGGGGCATACTAGTGTAAACAAACTAATAACAATTTAAATGTAGGCCACTCTTGATCTTGTGGCCCTAAACTGAACCCTAGTTAAACTAAAGGAAAATCCGAGCCTGGCCATAGTCCACTACTCGTTAAGAGCGTGTTGGCAGTCTTAACACACTCGTGTATACATGTTTTTTCACGAAGTTTTCCTTCACCGAAGAACGTGATAATTAATTCCTAGTATGCATATAATCTCATAAAAAACAAACGCACGCAGGATTTGGAATCTGAGCTCTTCGTACTAGTAAGGAATGAATTAATGACTTTTTTAAAAGAAACGTTAGAGTGTACTGGCAAAGAACTATAATTTAATATAGTATAATTGTGTTTTCATACTTAAGGCCACTGTATGATTTACTTGATAAATCGGCTTATTTATGCTCAACTGGCATTACACTACGATTTTCGAATCCGATTCGTCTGACTGGCCTGATGGAGCGTTATTGCAGACGCAATAAATGTTGTTCGTTTCGTACGATCGATTCGTTCATGATACGGCCAATCAACACCAAAATGGCGATGCGTAAAATTTTATACTTTATAATTCATTTCAATGTTAATCAGTAATTCAGTTTCGCTATTTCATTCTCAAGGTTTAGGTCTCTACTTAAATTTGTAAGTTGATACAAGTAAACATGATATTCGAAACACACTATTTTCTTTTTAAAAAGCATCAATAGATATTCTGTGACAAGTGGCCCAAACCGACGTGGTTCGGGTTGAATTATAATCTATCTTAGTGAATATTACGTAGCTATAATCCATATCAATATCTAAATGATATAAATCAAATTGAATATTGTATATATATGCACTTAATATATAGCCTTTGTCTATCCAAAATAATAGACTTTTCAAATGAATAAGATTTTTCAAAAAGGTCCCATGGTTCCGGTGATTACCTGCCGCATACACACAAACTCGCAGAATACGCACTCTCTCTTTATAGTATTTTTTTTGTTCCAACAATTATAACTCGGGACGTAGTCAATGACGTACGTTATAAGTTTTAACGTAATAAAATAAATTTAGGACGTAAAAGATCTATCCGTAAGTCAAAGTGCCAACCTCCCTGCCCGTAGTGCACCCTACTAAACAACAGACGAGGCAATAGCTTTGTTGTTGGCACTTGTTAGAGGTCGCAGGGTTCGATATCACTCCGCCTTACTGTGACGCTATTTGTGTTTGGTGTTAGTGATCTTAGCCTGCTTATAGAATTAATCGTGAATTGTTTGTAATGTTGTTTGATTGCGGTGTCACTGAGCTTGTTAAGGTGGAAAGAAATTAAATGAAATGAAACGAAACGATATCTATTCGAAATTTGTTTTTACAAACACTTTTCGAACGCCAAACTACGTCATCGCTTAAACAAATCCCTACCGTGAGTATTCCCGGATGAGGAAGCGGCAAGAAACTCCCGAAGAGTTTTTTTTCCCTACTCACAGTTACATAACTGGCATACAGTTATGGCTATATACTGACATAATATTAAACTCATCTCCAAGCAGTCTTATCCTGAAAGTAATCATCAAGTATGTAATAACCTTTTCGCATAAGAATGCTTTGACGTGAGTTTTAATTTACGTATCTACTACTTTAATTACTCTTCCTGAGAAAACTATCAGAGTATTTTTAACGTACATAATATTACCTAAAATATATCGTGATGCTACAGTTAATATATTAATTTATTTAAAGAGATCTCTAAGGGAATTCCTAGTGTGAGAATGGAGAGTGTCTTCATCTACATAATACTATATTTTCTTAAAATATTGTATATTATTGTAATATACATCAACATAAGCGAATTGGTGGAATGTACAAAGGTGTTATGAGTGTTTATTGCAATCATAAATAATGTGGACTATACATAGGTAGGCATGTATTTATGGATATATCCAATAGCAGATTATACAGAGGGTCACCATCAAACAAAAGCACCGAAAAAGACAATTCAAATCCTCCCCTAAATAGTAACTGTCAGTAGATACTTCATAGGGATTTGCATGTCAAAAGAAGTTAGTACTTATGTATGTACGTACGCAACGAACATGCATAATTACATGACGACATACCTAACAAAAATACGATTGTCACACGAATAATGTTGCAATAAGATTCAATTTTGGATAACATAAAACAAGGAATATGTGGTTTGATATATATAATAATTTACTATAGATTGTTACATGTGTGCCAATGATCAAACCTTTCTTTCCCCAAAGCTTCTATTCCAACCCTAACGGAAGTGATTTTCAAAAAACAGAAAAACCTTCCTCTTCTGATTCATCTTTTAAAAGAATCTTGCCTTAGCGGCGCTCATCGTTATAAAGACAGAAATCTTTGTGGTATGAAATACCTAAAGTTAAAATAATGAATATATGTGTATAGTCAATGGACAGTTACAAATAATATGAATTATGTAATAATCAATAAAATAATAAGGATTATAATAATATAGTGTTTTCCACGTAGTTTAGAGCGTAATCAATAGGGGGTATATTGGTGCTCCCGTAACAAAATTACATTTTTTTTAATTGGCACACATTATCGTGGTTCTTTTACAATGTGTCGAAAATTCAAAGTAAGCTACGAAAAATGCATTCATAAAGAATAAATATAAGAGTAGATAAATATGAGTATATTAATGACAAGGACACCTGGAAATAATAACACCGCAATTGCTTCCTTAGAGTTTCGTAATTTTAAAATTACTATAAATGTATTTAAGAGATTTACTGAGGAATTTCTTTTCCCGCTTCTTCTCCTTCATTATTGCACCATTTCTAATCAGCAGTAGAAGCAATAAAACACGTTCAAAAATGTTTTAACAAAATACCTAAATGATTAAATTAAATAAATCTAATGAAATTAAATAGGGTTATCCCACAGTACGTAAAATTTAAGCTTAACAATAAAAGCTAAAGCTAGTTCATAGACCTGAGTGACGGAAACTGCAGAGTTTATGTCATGAGTCTGTGAAATTGGACCTGCAAAAATTGCTTAATCCTAAGAAAAAAGCATTAATACAAAAAACGTAATATGAATTTCAATTACCATTAAAATATTTTATCCTGTCCTAGATAATAAAATATTAATTACTCGAGATTCAGCGTATTGATCATCTTAATGAAAAGCTTAATGAAAAGCTTTGGGGACGTTCAAACGAAGTTACGAAATTCGGGCCGTACGAGTAAGAGGTCAGCATATAAGGGTCGGAGCGAAAAGTGGTCAACTCTAAGTTACGTCCAAACTGTTTTTTTTTCTCTTACAACTAACAAAGACTGCGGAGATTATCGATCGATCCTAATAACATAAGTTAGGGCTGTCTGCAAGAGTATCTAACGAAATTACCCGGCCCTATGTGAGCGGGAGAGCCGTGTCTATGTTGATAGGTTTGTATGGATACACCTTAGTTAAAAAGTATTGAGCGTTAGTTTATGGATATCTAATATTATTAAGTGAGGATTAATTTATGGAGCAAAAATCGGCCTGCGCGATGTTTGATGGATGTATACTTTTGAACATGAGTAGCTACTCCCTCTTACAAAGGTAAAAAATTCAAGGTTTAAATTTTTAAAAATAAATTTTACTCCTCATCTTGTGACTTTAAAACTATATAAATATATAAACTGAAAACACGGCATACAAAACTTAAAAAAAGCAATCGTATCCACATTATCTGTCGTCGCATCTCAGTTTGAGTGGCTGGCAAATATTTCTCCTGTGAACCAGTCCACAGAGAGCTCTCTACTTTGATTTTAGATAGACCTGACATTCCGATGGTTAAACAAATATTGACTATTGCTGTCATTTTTATTGTTATGACTTTAAATCATTTCTGACTTATCAGATTTGTTATTTTATATAATATTATTTTTCGACACTTATAAAGCTAAGTTTTTGAACTGTATTCCTGTATTCCATTATTAACTTCTTTCACTGGTATTGAAATCGTTACGAGATTCTCTACTGCGATTAAAATAGATATTAATAATTATAAATTAAATTATGTTACATGAAATTTATGTTTTAAATTAGGTATTAATTATATAACTTTCTCAGTGAAATTCTCAAAATTTTGGCAAAAAGAGCTGTTGCAAACGCACTATATAATAATGAACTAAATATAGTAATGAAACTAAACTGCTTCATAACTAGACTACTTTATTTACCTACCTACCTACCTACTTTATTTTCCATAAATCTGTCCTACATATAGAACAAAATAAAAAAAAATATTTCTTTCAATTTATCAACAGAAAATAAGGTTCATATCAATAACAAAAAATAATAAATTATGGGCGTTGCCTACAACCACATTAAAAACTAAAGCTAAAGCAGGAAAATCCACTTATACATTTTTTCAAACAAGGCTATATGCAGAAAATAAGCTGAATAACAACTAGAATGTCAATTATAAATACTTTGTTTACAGCTTATATTGATTTATTGCGGTTTTCATTAAATTCGAGTTCTTTAATAAATCCAAGTTTATTGTCAGTTCATAATAATGTTAATCTATGTTAAGTCAGATGAAATGTGGTATTTTTTAACAGTTCGTCTGAGTTACATATCTAACAATTTTTAAACTTACCAATTACATATTATTGATTTCGTTTTGTTTCGGATTGACTTATACCTATTTAGCGATACGTATGTACTTAGTCAATTATGAATCATTCTGTGTTAAAAGTATTTTAATACCATGTCACATTTTCAACCACGATAAAATCACATTGTATTTGTAACGATTGAAATTGCATAAACAATACGCCAATATTTTTAATCTAGTGTAGATTAAAAATATATTTTTAATCTAGTGTAGTGTAGTGTAGTGTAGATTAAAATATATTTTAAATTCATTAAAAATAGATTAAAAACATATTTTTAATCTACACTAGATTAAAAATAAATTTTTAATCTACACTAGATTAAAAATATTGGTGTATTAAAAAGGGCTAAGCAATAATGGTGTTGGCTGTAATGAAATAGTCTGTAAAACCTGTAAAAAAAAGTAATTACTTTTGCAAAACCTACGCCATATTAAATGGGAGCTCTTGTTACGCTGTTAGTAGCAGGGTTTCACCCCGTACGTCAAACGCACACGCTCTGAGACTAATGCAGTGAGCACCCGGATTTTGTCAAGTATTTACCTTGTTCTGAAATTTTTGCTTATTTATAGCTGTGTGTATGTAGGAAAGTAAAGTTGTAAATGGAACTAAAAGGAAGATTGAGGAAAGAAACGGATTGCTGCTCATGTCTGTGTGTTTGTTGCTCACTTACATTGTATTCTATATTTTTTGTTTCTTGAATAAGTGGACAAATATTATGCCTGTAGAATAATATAAAACTGTATAATGGATCTATCTTAACCTAACCTCTAATTATTTTCGTTTGGAAAATTTAAATTGATAAAACAAATCAATTTTAAATTATAATTTTAACCTCTTAATCGTCTTCCAGAGTGGTTACTAGACTACCTGATAATTTTACTTTACAGTGAATTTCTCCGAATAACTACCTAATAAAGTTGTAATTTTTTTTTCACGTAGAATGTCATTGTGTTGTCAGGTTTCTGCGCTAGGCTATGTAGCGAAGTGACGTAACAAATATGTGTGGTAACATAATAATAACTGCTTTTAACTTCTAATGTAATCACTATTATTTCACATCTATACAGCAATGAGTTAAACCGTTGTAATATGTAAAAAAATATCATAATTTTCTACGCATGTTTTATATAACAGCATGCAAAACAGCTGATATTTAGTCTGCTGTGTATTATTATAAATCTAGCTGTGCTTGTTACTTATTGCAGTATCGATTGAGTACAAGTAAATATGTTAAAAAATGGTTTCCATTTCAAGAAGATGAATTTCTTTGCGTCATGTCTTATTTTTAACCATTAGTTTTTAATTTTTTTACAATTTTAATTGGGAGCAATCGGGAAACAGAACACCACTAAAAAAAGGAATTTTCCAAATCGATGAATAAACGCCAGAGTTTCAAAATAACAAACTTAAAAAATACAAACAAATTGATGACCTTCTTCTTTGTTGAAGTCGATTGAAAATTGGGTAAAATTCGAGCTTACACTAAACGACATAGATAAAGATCGTTAAGGGCATTTATGGTCATGATGAATTTAAACTGATTTATGATACTTACAAAGATGTAGAGGGGACACCGCGAACAAAATATACAATCAAAGAGTACGCTACTTGATAGTCGAGCGCTTCACGTAAAATTATATCCATGTTAAAAATCTAATTAAATTATCTGTGTGTGTATATAAAAATACTATATGTGTTCATCTATTAGTTTCATGTTTAAATGTTATGATTGTTTGTTTATAGTTGTATATTTATGGTTGTTTTATTTTGATAGACGGCGTCACCACACCGCCATCGAACAGATTTTGTGTGGATAAATTTATAAATTGAATCTCTTTGGATGGTTTCCTTTTATCGATCACAAGGATATATTAACGCCGTAACTGTAACGCTGAAACCTTTAGAATTATGTTAACAGATACAAATTCGGTGTTCACGTTACAATCACATTTGCAGGTCATTGGTCCTTTTTAATGTAAACAGCCGACAAATGAGCCGACGAGCCACCTGACGGTAAATGATCACCGTCGCCCATGGACACTAATAACACTATAGGCATCATTAATGCGTTGTCGGCCAAGAAATATGTAAAAAAAGAAAGAAAGAAAGAAAGTACTGTCAAGCCAATTTAATTTTAATTATATTTTTTATTTCAATATAAGTTACGCAGAAAATTTTCTTCTTTTTATTACAATTTAAAAATAAATTTGTACCTTGCCACTTTTGTAATCGTAAACGCTTTATTAAATTCTTTATCGTAAAAGAAATTTACATTTTGTTTTCGAATTTTAAATATAATACTGTCATTACTGATAAAATGCCATTGAACTTATCGAATAAAATGCGGGTAGCCAAGCCAAATCTTCAAAAACACTGTGATACCGTTATAATATATCATTAAATCCGTATCTTAATGAAATACTAAATAGGGCAAAAACATTGAACACAAATTTAATTATTGCAATCGCATGTGGGCGAAAACCGGTTTCACAAAAGCTCCCGCGACTGTCATTCGGTGACAAGTGAGCCGGCGTCAGTGGTCGCACTGTCAGAAATGTTCTAGCCTGTAGCCACCGACGGCGTGTGCCAACAATCGTTGTACACTTCAGGACAAAATAAGTATAACATGAAATAACACACAGAACTTTTTTTTATTAGTACGAGTTAAATATTTAAACGACGCAATACTGTTTTAGAATTAACTTCTCCTGCTTTTCTCTTCTCAGGTTATGAAAGAGGGTTATTGAATTAAAAGGTAATGGAATATTTGAATAACAATTGAAACTATCTACTTGTAACAAAACGACTTTTTCGTACTTGTAATTCAACAAAAATTAACAATCCCCTAAAGCAAAACCTAAGTTATTTTATATTCTTCAGGACCCATGGACTGAACTTTATTACAACATATTTATTAAAAGGATAGATCTGTTCAACAAAAGTAGATACTCAGTCTTGTGGGACATATTCATTCGTATGTTTTTAAAAAAATCTTTAAAGCAATTAAAAACGCTAAGGTTAACTCTTAAAAAATATATTGTCAGAACATATTGTGAGGCTTATGGCTCGTGTAACAACAATTATTGCAACTAAATAAATCATTTATTTAAAAAAAAAGAACATTAACCAAACATCGTATTTAAGTGTTAAATAAACAATGAAACCACATCGTTCCGTTGTTAACTTTCATGGTTTTGTGTTTTGCGTGATTAAGACTGGATATAATATCTAATACAAACAGGCAAATCGGGTAAACGTCAGTTACATTGGGCCTATTAAGATAAGATAAATTAATTCACGGCCATAAATTATACTTTTTCGCGGCTGCAAGGTTCCGAATTAAATACAATGTCAGCAGCGTTCAAATTGTAAATGCGAAATTATGCAAATAAGTAGTTTTACTTTCTTCATGGTTCTACTAGCTATAGTTACAGAAATAGCCAGATTAGTAAGTACTTAAATAAAGTTTGTTTAATAAGATTAAACTTGAAGAGCTCATAACCCTACGGTAGTTAGTATAGTGCTAGCTTATATTTTTAAACACAGTCTAACACCAAGATTATTGACAAAATCTATTATGACTTTTATGTAAATATTATTATTCTTTAAAAAAAAAACAATAAAATATAGTACACGAATGTACTTAAGACTTTAAGACTACCCCTTTAAAACTAACGAACTGTTTGTTTTACGCTAGGTTTTCTATTATTTTAGTTTAAATCCTGTCTCGTACTCGTATTTGTACCAGCTCATGGACTAAATCAAATACAAAAAACTTTAAACATTTGAGTATATAGTACATATAATAATATTGTATTATTTAAATTTATTTTCGCTTATATAACGCAGTGAGCAGATCACGCATTTGATTATAACAGTCACGTCCATTAAGGGATTGCTGTTGCTTTCGTCATCGGTTCAACATTGTGGGATGGTGACGCCTGGACACAAGTACTTTAATGATGTCTTTGTAATGTAAAACATATCTGCAGTGAGGTTTCCGTTCAGGAGTTGCATTTTTTGTTTCCAAGACACTTCATCAGACCCTGCGATGATCAACGATGTACTGGATTTTGCAATGTTAATGTTACCATAGCAACTATTTTTAAACATGGCTGAAATATTTTTATCTGTTGAGAAGTTCTACTAGTTATATTCAGAACTATTTTCTGTAAACTAAAAGAAGATACATATAGATCACGGCTCAATTATAGTTACCCGTTAAGAAGTTTTACGTTACTCTTTCATATCCAGTAACCATCATTACAATTGGTTCATAAATAGCAGAGTTATGGCTGTACACGCAAAGAAATCTATACACACATAAAACCTCCTCCTTTTTGGAAGTCGGTTAACATCACATTAATCACCCAAATATCAAATTCTCTTCAACCAAGTACAATACAAACTAATATTTTTACTAAAACAATTTAGTGTATCTTCATTTCTCTCGCATCAATTTTCACTCGTGATAAAAAGTGTTATGACTTTTGTGAGAAAGTCCATTTGTTTCAAGTTATAAACCGCAGTGAGAGTTTTGTTTTTATCGCGTTCAAAGTTCATCTAACGCGAGACATATTGTAGTAAAAGTATTCGTTTTATGAATACCAACAAGCAGATAAGAGGACATAAGATAACAACATGTTTTATGCAACAAATTCAAGATTTTACGCCTTTGTCGTAAAATGGTTTTAGATGGGTAACGGAACTTCTTGCAATAGGAACAAGGAAATCATAATACTATATGATTGGAGGATCAGTAACTTGTGTTATTTATGATTGCGGACATTATGCAAGGGAAGATCAAAATTATTAATTAGGATTGATACTTTGACACTGATACTGATACTGAACACGTGTTTTTAAACACAGAACAAATATATAAATACCAAAACTTCACTTAATTCCTAGATACTTTATAAACACGCATCTGACCTAGACGTTTTTTATCACGTGTTAAAATTTATACCAAGTACCAGGATTTGCCGTAAACACGCGGTACGTGGTTTACCTTTTACTGTAAGTGTTAAAACTAGAAAGTAACATACATATATTGAATTGTGTTAGTAAAGTCAGGTCGCGTGCGTTCACGTTGCGGTCGACCGCGAGATCCTTACGACCGTCACTGATATGGGTTAATATTTTATATGATGATATAATGAGAAAGTAGAATATAATACTTTTGTTAAACCAGTTTAAGTAATATTAAATTCGCATAACGGAAATATTGAAATTTAAATGATACCTATATCATTTAATCATTTTGGTATTTTATTTGGTATTTTTACTTAAACACGTAATTTTTTTCTTCTTCTACCGTATCGAAATAACGCAGTATGTTCAGAAAAAGAAATTTTTTAAAAGTCCTCCGCACATTTTCAAATGCATATAACAATAACAAAGTATATTTCGAACCTTCGTGAAACCAGTTGCGTCGTTATTATTTACAGGAATCCTTGTCATTGATGAATTGAGGTATTGTTAAGACAATAATTTTATAGATTATCCTAAATACGACGCATTTCCTATAAATAATATTATACACACATTTAGTTTTTCGTATATATGCGATTCGTTTTAATAATTTTATGCCAAATTTGATTTTACTCACAGTGAGTAACATCTAACCAAATGATAACACTACCTAAATGGGAAAACGGTCAAAATATACCAAATAAACAACTTGAACCGACAATTTAACATGGCCTCCCAAATACGAAAGCGTTCAAGAAACTTTGACACTAACGGTCGCCCATCCCGATCGCTTCAATTTACGTTTAACACAAGTTGACGTATTTACTGGAAGGATCTAACCACTAGTTTTAAGTATTTAAAAATACTAAAATTAGCACAGACAAACGTAGCACCAAACATTATCGTAACAAAAACGGAACCCAGACAAACCTTTCACGCAATATCGACACTAAAGCTTGCTGAAGCTTCATCGGTTGGCACGTTCACAATGAAAACGATGGTTGTTTACACAGAAAACTGTTTTTTTACATAAACTTTCAAAGTTGAAAGCTAGGAAATTGTTTCCAGTTAGATATTGGAAAGTAGTGGTGGTGGAAAGCAGTTATAAATTGTTAAGTTTTTTATTGGCTCGCCCACCC
>PDGT01000015.1:2376924-2475210 GCA_003671415.1 Megathymus violae | reverse complement strand
CGCCGTGGGGCGATCTCGTGAAAACACGATAGTTTCCGGTAAGTCAAGAAGTAAATGTGTGATGCGAAATTATGTACACGAATTATTACAAATACAATATTCAATTCGTAAATATTTATTAAAAATGTGGATTTGAAATTTGAAATGCAATTGATTGATTGACATAAAGAATAAAGATTGTTTGACTATTTAGTACTGTTCAATATTTGTAGTGGGTAGTTAATCGAAAAATATACAAATTTTTATGTATAAATATTTACTCAAAAATTTTTTTTTATTTTACAAGAAATAAGTATATTGAAATTACTATATCGTAATATATTCACGATAAATTTGATCAATTAATCAATTTCTCTATTGATAATTAAAATAATTAATTACAAAGATATTTTTTAGTAGGTGCCGAAATTTTCATTATTATTTTTAAACTATTAATTATCTTCATCATCAATGTAGATTAATTAATTAATCAATTACTCAATCAATTAATTTACTAGTAGGAAAATTAATTATATTTGTTCTACGGTAGCGTTTTGAGTCGTCGTTAAGAATTGACTAAGTATATTATTTGCAGTGTGGTGATTTACGACTTACACCTAAATTTTGAAGTCGGTTAATATTTCAATGTACTATTCTTCTTTAAGATACATCTAAAGGTCTGTATTATATTAACGACGTACGTAACCTATTTGATATTAAAACTTTAAGTATTCACCATACAAATGTTGTTAATATCTTAGTCAAAATAAATCAACTTATAAGTCGATACTAAAAAATATAAAGTTGGTAACCTCACCTCACGTCAGTAAAACGACGCGCGTAATAACGACTACGTAATTTTATATGATAAGTTGAGTAAATTTTTTTTTCCGCAAAATTAAATCTCAATAAATCTATCAAAATCAGGGTGCCATTGAATTTGACAGGATAAAGAGGCATTACCCTGTAATTGGTTCTCCAGCAATTATTATAAAATTTGTCAACTCAGACGTTCGGAGGGGAAACGAAATGAGGGTCCGTTGCTTTCCTAACAGATCTTCGTAACATAAAAGACAGCGTATATTCATTAATGTATATAACTGGAGTGCCATGTAAAATGTTCCATTGCCTTGTCAATGTGTGAAGAAAATTAATAGCAGTAAACATGACGACCAAGTTGGTAGTGGCCCTCTCTGCCGAGCGAGGGGTCTAGGCTTCGATTCCCGGCCGTGACAAACACTTATGTCACAGATACATTTTCGTTTACGGGTCATGAGCATTTGTGTTGTCACCCGCAACACAAGGAATCCAAGTGCGGGGGTGTGAGTGTGTGAACGTTTATTTATTGCATAATTTTCACATTATACAATACAAACTTATGGGATAATAAATAATTTTAACCCAACAAAATAAATATTGTTGACAATTCGTATTATTTTTTCGCTGTAAACTTACATCTGGAACTCTCACAGAGCTCTAGGAACGCGCCTATCCTAAAACACTCACACAACTGATTTATCTAGACGTCACTATTGGAAAGATTCTTTTTTTCCCTTCTTACTTGAGAATGAGCATATTGATCTAAATAGTTTTTTTTATTAGTGTAATTGATTGATCCGTACTAATTAATTCAAATAAATAAATAAATAAAATAATGGCAGTTAAATACGCTTACGCGCTCATAAATATAAAAAGACCTGGAGAGTTTTGCCATAGCGAATTAAGGAGATAGTTAATAGTTAACCCGGTTATAGCAATTTTTAGTGTTCCAAAGGTCACCGACGTGCCTCAGTGACTGCTGTCTAATGACAAAAACTAAGCCGGAGCCTAACGCGGCTTCGGAAACATCGATATAAAATTGGAAATTGCCATCAACGTTGAACCATCCAACGACTGGCAGCGTCAAACTTCGTTTAAAACATTCGGTCTCCTACGACTGATATATAATAAGCCCCGAGGTTATAAACGCATCTGACGGCTAACAAGGTCATCCGAAAAATGGTATCGCTGTTCCTTTTTAATAATAACGCAATTGACGTATGTATGTACTTCTACACAAACATAATACAGTCCTAAAAGACGTATTACAATTATTATGATCTTCCTTACGAAATTGACGACAACATCGTAAAGTTTATAACTTAAGCCGTACTAAAGGGCGTCATTGTTGACAGCATCTTGAGTGACGTCTCTAATTACATAGTCCCGAGCAGGCATCGCTCAGCCGGCGACGTATTCGCGCCTCCACTGATAGTTCACAAAGGGTATCACACGAACAATGAAATTAAGATTGAACATCGCGCCATTTAATAACGAATTTATAACGAAACTTATACAATAATTGTAAGTAACGATGCAGTTACTAAATTAATGATCCATTGCATTCTCTACGAATATATCCACAGCCAAAAGTAAAGGTGAAAATGCAAATTAATCGAAGATTTAATGACGATATGATTTACAAAATTATTGTATTTTTAATACAAAAACTTATAACAGCCGCCTTTATTTTGAAAAATACCGTATTCTAATAAAAAAAATCTGAGAGGGCCTAATTTCTTTATTTAATATTTTTGGAAAATTTAACTTGAAAAGACATGTTATCGATACGACGGCGAAATCATAATTGGAATTTATGTTTGTGTCTCTCTATACAAATTTCGATGATACTTGGTGTATTTGTACACACACTATAATTCCCTGTACCAGGGATATTATGGAGTTCCGTAACCGTAACCAAAACAATCCAATATCCGAAATAAAAATATATCCGAAATCGTAAAAAATAATCCGATAATTTCGGATAGCGGTCGAGTCTAAATAAAATACGCTATGACAGGTTTTCACCGGTCGAGCCGATACGTTAGCCGCGTCGCTCTCAATTAAGACAGTTTTATTATTTAATTATTAAGGCTATTGTCTTCTTCTGTGTTTATGATACTAAGTAGATAATAAATAGAAATAAATCAAACTATTACCTTGTAAATACATTATATTTTTTGTCCAAGTCGTAAATCATATAATATCCGTTATCAGAAACAATCGGATAATCCGAAATAATTTCATATCCATAACCGTAACCGAAACCGGTAAAATATTAGTATCTGTATAATATCCGTATCCATATCCAAATCCGAATTTCCATATCCATAACATTCTCTACCCTTTACCTACTGCACGTGGGATGGACATACACAAATAAGAAATCACAAACACCTATGATCCGAGAACAAAGGTCTTTCTGTCACATAAATGTCTGCCCCGGCTGAGAATCGAACCCGGGACTCCTCGCTCAGCAAGCAACATGACTACTAATTGCGTTACAGGGACGTATATAAACGAATATAAATCCAATTCATATAACTAGAAACCCCCATCTATAAAACAAGGAGGGTGCAATTTTTTAACGTCAGGCATAGGTTTTCTGAAGCAAAGCGAAGACGATTACTTGTGTTTAGTAACAATACGCTAAATAGAATCACCTACATATAATTTCATTCCTAATTCAATCAGCTCAAAGATTAAAACTGGGTAACGGATAAAAGGGGTTACATATCAGTGTACTTGCAAGCAAAGCTAGTAGCATAGTAATGCAGTCCCTAATTTGAATAAAAAATGCACGAAAATATCTTTATACGCTCCAAAAGTTTTGTAAAGGTATATTCACAGTGTACCTGTTGTTCAATTAAAACTTTTCAGACATGTAATGAGTCACGCGCGAGCCGCGCCGTCACTGCGGTGTATTCGGTTTCTGCATTTCTATGCGTATAGCGAATTGATAAAAAACCTTTTATAGTTTTTAAACAAACCGAAAGCATTCTTAAAAGCTTTAAACTTTCCCGTGTTTACATTTGGTAAATTTATTAATAAATACATTAGAATTTTTATTTGACTGAACTGGAATTTATAGAATAGATTGTAAGAGTGAACTTTTATCCAAGCCTATCTTCCTTGCTCTTCATGCTGCTGCTGAAAAAGCTTCGGCATGCATTTCCAATTGAGGGTCGCTAAGTTCGCTCCATTTAATTCTAACGTTACTCATGCTATTGTAAGATTTTCTAACTGCCTGATTAGCTACGACCGCCGCAGAACGGATAATGTAATTTTTTTTATGTCTTGTTGTGGCATTGTCTGAAATAATAAGCGGATAAGGCCAATAACAATTAGGTCCCAAGCATCCATCTACATTAATAGATAGATCACTTAATATCAAATGGCCCATCTGTTTTTTTTTTTCATACAATATTTAATTTATATATAAAAAAAAACAAATTGAAAATTCTAACAAATTTCATATTCTATAACGAGCCGATTGAACAAGGTTTCTTATTGGTAATTAGTGTGGGTTATGCTTACAATCGTGGTGTTTTAAGACGGTTTATAGTATTGTAGTTTTAAGATTGTTATCAATGGCAAATCGGATCGCAGCTTCGGATTGTATTGGATTTTACTTGACCAAAACGCCTATTAGTGGATGCTAGCACATTTGGAAAGTTCGGATAAGCCCGGAAACTAGTTTCCTTAAGTTACCGTTTCCTCGCTAGACTCAGAAGACCTACTACTAGATTATATGTTTGCTTTACAAAGCTCGTGCTTTTTCACTCTTGTAACCAGCCAAAATCTTTAACTCTGAATTTTGTAACTCAGAAATAATCTCTGTACCAACAATTAACTTGCACATTTCAGCTTTTGATACTTAATACAATAAATATTTTATTCCTGGTCGTCATTTCCGTTGCCTGAATATAGGAACAGGAACACATTAATTATTAGTTGCGTGATATGTTAAATTTCCCACTATACCTCACTTTTTCTTAAACGTTGCAGAAGTTCTATAAGTTGCACGCACGCCTGCGCGGCGTGATACAATTTTATGTCACAGCTAAGATTATCGATGACAAGGAACTCATTATATGAGAATACAAAAGAATGAAGACCACTTCATAATGCAATAAAAACGTAACATGTTTTCATGTGATAAAACTTTGAAAAAGGAAGGTTAGTATTTTTTTATTACAGAATCAATAAATAATGTATAAGGAAGTACAAGTTTTAACAAATAATATGTATTTAAATAGGAAAACACGTAAACTACAACATACAGTTATTTTATAAAACAATCGCCAGAAGTTAATGTAAATAATATTTGTTAATATTAGTAGAAACTTTGTGAAATTAAAAGTAACTTTTCATACAGAATGTAATAATATTTTGTTTTGCGTTCTTTAATTA
Source organism: Megathymus violae (assembly GCA_003671415.1). Lineage (NCBI taxonomy): Eukaryota > Metazoa > Arthropoda > Insecta > Lepidoptera > Hesperiidae > Megathymus > Megathymus violae. Next base: position 2,469,999 of record PDGT01000015.1, on the reverse strand, counting down.
TGCTTAATGACTGACGTAAGTACATTTGAAGGTTGACACTTTTAGTTTTTACGCTCCTTTCTATATCAACTGAAGTAACTCTGCATGTTAAAGTGTCGTCCATCATTCAAACTCCCTATCTTGATAGGAACTAAGCGGCGTATAGTAAAATGGCTTTATTTATTATTTGAACATTTTGTTTGCACGCTGTCGGTGGTAGGAGCTGTAATTTATGATTTTATATAATTTAATATCTACTAGTTCAAATGGACCGTTATACTGCAGAAAGAGTAGAAACTTGTATCTACTGAAAAAAATACAACTAATACTCAAATAGCGGTCGTGTCCGAAACAATTATTATTTTTATCAGGATTTAATAAATTTGAAATAAAGAAAGAGAATATGTACATTTATTCACGACTTGTACAACAACACTCGCAAACAAGCAATTTTAAATAACTGTATAAAAACGTAATATAGATTAAAACAGAAATAAGACAAAAAAATACAATACAATAAAATAAAAATTATAATTTTACTACTGTATGATGCGGCATTAAGCTGTAAAAAAGGGCGAACTCAGCGTCTGCCGCGTCCGATGTGATAAGAACCGCGACGCTGATTTTCAGTACGCCCCTCGCTTTGGATTTCACGCTTACGCCATTTTTATTATTATAGATATCGGCTTTTCTAGTCTTATGCGTCATAAACATTTTTATTGCATGAGTTGCGAAAACAGTCAAAACTTTATTTAGTACCGCCATAAACGAATCTTCAACTATTACTTCCTTTTTGTGGGAACAGATCTATTTAACGGGATGAAAGTTATCTAAGATAATGAACCCTAACTTACAAATATATTTAAAATAATTCAATGTTTTCATTACATTACTGTTGTTAAAAAAGATTAAATAGTTCACAATTCGTAAGTTATGCTGTAAAACTGACTATATCTGGCACAGCAGTATGACATTCTAGTTTTCTAACAAATAGACATAGTAAACCTAACCAAGAAGTACAACTGCTGATATAATAGCATGCTAGAACATGATTTCATCGCCCGCAGTGCGCCAAACGATGCTGATCACTTTCCACGACCGAAGCCATCTGTTTTCCTTCCTCGCCGCACAGGCTAATTAATTATGTTTAGGTCTAAACGTGTTATTACGTCGTAATTGAGTACCTTAGTGTGGAAAGAGCTTTACTACTCTGTGTTTAAGTTTGTTGAAAGTGTTGGTATTAACGAATATCCCTTTTTAAAATATGAATTAGGAGATTGCGGTAAATGTAGGATGAAACGCAACAATTTGTTTACTATTTTTTCTCTGGCTGAAGAATTATCGGATAACTGAACGCAAAGTATAGTTCGTTGTGGTGTATTAAATGGGTTCAAGACGGTTAAGAATGCGGTTATAAGATTTTATTATTTATTGATGGCTATTTAGTAAAGCATGACTTGAATACAGAGGCAAGATGAATATCTTCATCATTTTGATCGCAATTCACAGCTGGGTTCGACCCTTCTCCCACAATATAGGTAAGGGTTATGTATGTTGACGAAGTGCTGATTGGCTGACTTCACACACCGTCGAGAATATTTTAGAGATTAAACAAGTATGCATGTATCCTCACGATGTACTGGCGTAATTAATTCTTAATATGCAAATTAAGAAGTAGAAATAAAACCCGTATACCGAAGACCGATGTTTAAACCAGGAAACTAACACATAAACTAACAAGGTAATAAAATGATAATTCAATAATAACGTTAAGAAAAATCCGCATTAATTATCAAAGATATGGTGTATGATATCGGATACAGTTGTCGGATGCTAGTATCTAAACAGCTTACTTCCCTACTTACTACACCATCGTGTGCGGCCTCGCCAGCGCGGCGCTAGGTTCATGAGCGTGGTTGGCGAAATACTACCGCCGCGTTTGTGCCTGGCGGTTTTATTGCGACGCTTATTTTGTTTTATGCTCAATATGAACCACATTTTTAGTACTAGCCTATACCACTTTATAAATCTGCGGGCTTTGTGTAAATATTTACTGTCATATTATATTACTGACATGTTTTATGACAAATATTGGTTTAATGACTCTTTGACCCAAATTATTTTATTTTCTAGATTTTTGTGTCTGTCTATACATCCTTGGATAACTCAAAATACATGAGAATTAGTGTATAGGAAGAACATTTGATTGCGCAAATGGTAAGCTACGCGTATATATGATATCGGTAGTTCGATAGATTGTGCTTATCAAATAAAAATATATTAAATAATTATTTTCGTATTTCTTTGGTAGCTGTATTCGTTCGTTTCGTTCTATGTATGCCGTATGTATATACCATAATAGTACCATTGTTTTCTATAACTATAGGTTATGTAATGTTGTCGTTTGTCTGTAATATAATAAATGTATATCTTATTATTATTCGTGAGTGTGTTAAACAATATAAATTGTGGAATGCTATTGGAGCGATAAAATAAAAAAATACATAATTATTACAGGTAAAAAAGGTTTTGCGATAGAGAACTATACTGAAACAAAACATGAAACTATTTAAATATCTGCGCAAAGGAAATTCGCTAATACATACATCTATACAATCGCTTTCATAATTTTACATATGCAATTATTTGCCTACCGTTACGTTTAAAGATGATAATTAGACACGTTAATGAATCAGTTGGATTTCATTTCTTCCTTCGATATACGCAACTCTAAAACGTCTAAAAATATTGACTATTAAATTAATATTAAAAAAGTGACTAAAAATAAACGGACGGAACGGTTATTATATGTAACCCAAAGTTTCCAATTCTATTCATGTATCTGATAAACTTGTCAGCTTGAGCGGTACACAACAAAATGATAATGAAAATTTGTAATTAACACAAACTTCTTCGATAAATATGAACAAAAAAGAGCGATCTAATTAAGTAACCGCTCAGGAAACTAAACGACGTCAGCGCCGATACTGAATGGCCTTGTTAATACTTTGAAAGACTGCCAATGATTAGAGAGCTTTATGATTATCGGCGTGAACAAGATATAGAAATATATAGGGATGTGTTCAATCGCTACAGAAAAACGAGCGACGGTCCCAGAAATAATGAAAATGAATTAATTCGCTATATTTGATTGTCAATAATTGTTAGTAACATGTACCTATGAATATTACGAATAAATTACAGTTACGTAAATGTAAATACCGTAGTTTTTTGATGTTTGATATTCTAAATAAGAAGATAGCAAAGGTGAGATAATTTTGAGATTTTGATACCATGTTCACACACACGGCTGTACCGCGGATTGGATTAGTCAGTTTCCAACCCCACGATTGAAAATCGTTCGGCGATTTGAAGACATTTAATCGAGCCATCTTACACCGCTTCACCCAACCCTTCATAGCTCATTCGATTGCCGATGACTTACACACACACACACACACCTACTATATTTTTTAATTTTCTTGCTGACATTGTAAATATTCAACATTAGTAAATGTTAATCTCTGAAAAAATATTTCGTTTTTTAATAATTTTCATAACAAAAAAAAAAAAATTAAAACAATAAAAATATTTTAGAGTTACTCTAGTAAGGACTATAAAAAATATCTGTGGACATGTTCCGATGTTTTAAATTATTGAACTTATTTTAACCGCACCTGTGACAGATACCTACACTTATTTTTATATATACACTGCTAAGCACGACACATACCATAGTATAAGTCGGTTCGTAATCTCCGCTTATATCGTCTTCATAATAATATCAGTTATCGCTTACCCTGTAGTCATCAAGCCAATTATTACGGTTACAATCTGGTTGAGAAAAGCGATATGTCCGGTCCAAACCAGCAACGAAAGGGAAAACGATTATTGAATTATGATACCGACTTTTGATAGTAATTGGGATTACACGTACTTTATTATAGCAATGAAGATTTATAACATAATATCGTTACAGGGATTGGTTTTCGGATTGTATATCTACTTCAAATGTAACTTCCGTGCGTATGCCAATGAGATGGAATCATTTAAGAAAATATATTAATACATTGGGATATGATTTGTAAGGAGGTAATTTACTTTAAAAGTAAATTAAATAAAAAAATATTATAACTGTAATGAGAAAAAATTGCAGGATATTGACGGGCACATACTTTATAGGTATACTCCATATTCTTTAGCAAATATTTGTAATTAACACAAACTTCTTCGATAAATATGAACAAAAAAAGGTATGTAGACCTTTGGCCCATTCATTCTGTTGTCCCTTTCGCAACCAAATTTCTCATACTAGTAAGTGTTTATGGACCTATAGAAAATCATAATAGTCATGGTAAAAGTAAAGTCAATTTTATGTAACAGTCCAAAAATTTTAATTAAGACTAAGCATTCCGAAAGCTAGTTTCCAAAAACTCGTTTTACTAACATATTCCAAGGAAATTGATTAATTTATTGATCTAATTAGAATTTATAAATATATATGGGGTAATATGTCAGTTTTATAAACTAGGAGCTAAGTTTTATCGAGAAGTGGTCTTAAAGATTGAGCTCGACCAGAAATCACATAACATAATATAATTACTCTCAAAAGGACGGAGAACTGTACCAATAAAAAGTAAAATTATTTATTAATAATATTCGAATCGATATTAAATTGCCTGTATTTAAATTATGATTGTTGTATATATTAAAAATCCAAAATATATACCGACAAACTTCAATTGACAGTTGTTAAAAAAGCATCCAAATTCACGCACAATAACCCATAACTGAGTAATTAATTAAGAACTAGGATAGATCGCGAGTACCCGTTACATAATAAAATGTATAAATTCCGCGATGACATTAGTTTAAAATCATAATTAAAAACTATTCAATATCTTTAACATGTTTACCGCATCATATAGCGTCTTATTTATTCTCTAGTCTAGTGTTAATTAAAATAACGAATAATACGACAAGGGACGATACTCTTTGTTAATTAAACAATGCAACGTTCGCAGGTTACATTGCCGTACGTAATAAAATCCTCAGAGCGGAACTAACTTTCAAACTTAACCTTTTCACTGTCCCACCTCGAGGCGTCGACATAATGATGAGACATTCACGACCTCGCGACCCGTGTGATATGTGGCTTGCAAATGGGCACTTCAGGATTCTATTATTAATTAGGTCGGTCTTACATAGATAAAGTAGTTGCAGTCCTACGAATTTTCCCAGTAGTAAGTGATCGATCGAGTTAAACAATATTGCGCGCAATCATTAGTTGATTAAATTTACAGTTAACTTAGCTTTACAGCTTTAATGCCGCTACACAACAGATGTTGGAAGTAATTTGGGTTTCTGAATTTTTTAATCAGGTTAAAAACTGTATCGACACTGTGCTATTGTTAACTATTTATCTTTTAACCTTTTCCATCAGAGCCATGTACAATGTTTTCAACATACGAGAACCGCTTGCAAATTCAGAATTTAATGCCATCATTTGTAATGCCATAATGTATCAGTGTGATCAGAAGCGGGATCGTAAATCGGCACAGTAAAGGCAATAAAAATGGAAACATCCATTCGTCTTCCAAGACCTTTATTATACCAATAATATTCTTTAAAATTCACGAAGACCAAGTCTTTATGGGCAAGCACATAAGTCTGAATCTTGAACGGCAGGATGTTGTAGTGGCAAAACTTCCACATTAGCCTTCGTCGAAACTTCGATGCACCCGAGCAATCGGTTTGGTTTGTGATAACCATCTGCCGAATGCAACCAAATCGATTATAGTGCATGTATAAAGTAATCACGATTTATTCAAGAATTTATATATTTTTTATAAATAATGGTCCAAGATTTAAATTTCTTTGGCTTATTCCAGTCAGACATTAATAACGTGCAGTAACATTTAGCTGCAGGGCGCCAGAAACTTCGAATGATTGAAGTGTTGATATTAAGAAAAAAGTAAAGGGGATTTGTAATTTTGATGAAGCGATAAATTATTTTTCCATAAATATAAAGATCAATGTGATATATAATATTCGCTATTATAGTGATTGAATGCAAACTTCGAATGTTATAAATGATGTATTTATTTCGAAAGTTTTAAATAGAATTTAACAATGGATTTTTTGCCGGTGGGACAGTGTTAGCTCCCCAGGTTGAAAAAGCCTAAATACCATACAAGAATAGCGTCGGGTTTACACTAGGTGATTAAAACCCTAGGCCCTTTAAATAAAAAAACCATCACTTCGTTTATTGACCAACAAGGTGCAGGAAATGATGGTTGGGGTTCAAGGATGAACGGAACCGCTTACACATATACATCTATTTATATTTATTTTATTATCCGACAAAAAAAACAGACGGGTTATCTGAAAACACCGGCCAAGAAGGAGGCGAGGCATCAGCTCGTTACTGGATATTGCCACGTCAGTTCAACAGGAGCAGAAGTTGGTTTGGATTCAAGGATGGAGGGAACTGTTACTTTCTATAAACAAGTTTTTTTATTAAAACAAAAATATTATTGATTATTATTGATTAATGCGTGATGACGTTATTTTCCTTATACTGGAGACCGTAGGAGACTACAATCTTCAATTTTACTTTAAACTTTGGCAACAGAACATAAGACAAATCGCTCACATTAAACAATAAAAGCATTATACGTAATATGTCATAATGCACCGAGGACAGGTCTGTGATAGAAAGCGTAGGCAAGTCACGACACGCCGGAGGAAAATCGCGCAATAAATTGCTGCGCATAATTGCCTACAATAGGGGGAACTAAGACATCATTAAATACCTTTGTAATTTCAGAGTGAAGCGAGGAAGCAAAGTGTGTGTTTGGACACCCTAGAACTTGTAAGGGTTATTAAGATATTCTCACACAGCATGGGAAGACCTAGCAAATTTGTCATTAATATGAACACCATTACAATGAAAATATAAATTTTTTGGTCATTGGTTGCCTATGGCGATATTTAATATTAAACATGTTTAACCATAGTGTTAATGGCGCTGTTTGACAGGAGCTACTACAATATATCTGCGCAATTAATAATACTCGTAAAACCTTATGCAAACATAGCGTTTAACACAATTAATAATAAATTAAATGTACATAACAATCAGAATTGACATAATTCCACATAATAAATGTTGAGGAAATCTTTTTATGCATTATTATGATTTTCGAGAACCGAAAATTGTTAATAATATTCCAACATTGTATAACGAACAAAATGTGGAATCTGATACACGTCCAAGAAAGAAAGGTAATAACGTGGTTGATCTTCTTTAGAGAGAAATGCTACAAGAAATTATTACAAGGTATGCTAGCAGATACCAGGATCTCATGGCGTGATGATACTGGAATTTTTTTAAAGTGTTAAACTGGTAACGAAATTAAGAATTGAATAAAAAAATATTATAAAACGTTTTAATAGAAACCAGTGTAAATTCAGCAAATCAATGGAATAGTATCAAGTGAAACTTTTCGAAAATACAATACTATACATAACATATGCAACACATGTAACATATGCAATACATGTAACATATTTTCATTTCATTACATTACTGAGTCAGTAAATTTTACTACAGAAGAGTTAGCAGAGTTTACTTCAATTCGGAATATACTTGCTATACACAGCCAGTGGAAAAAAATGTGTCGTTTGTTAATAATAATAAAAGAAAGTACCTTGCCTCAATATCTAGTACACCTGTTGAAACTATGACAATGTATTAAATAAATGATTTTGATCCTTGTACCTTTAGAAATAAAGGTAATATTACATCCAAGAGTAATATTAAAACACATTACAATTTCGTAACACTTAATTAAAGAAAGGCACCGAATCATTTTCAACGTCCTTGCTACGAATCAGTGTCATGTTTTAATAAGGTTTTAAGCATACTCTTGTGATACTCTAAATAAAAAGCTATTAAAAAGAAATATGGACATGCATTCAAGTAAATCTGTCAATAATTTTCAATCAGGATTTGAAGAGAACGAATTTATATTAACAGCCAGATATACTGAATATTATTTGCGCGCTCTTGTCATTAATCCCTCAACCATAACCCTTTTGTTTGTATTAATCGTTAACTGTCCTCACGACTAGGTTGTAATTAATGCAAATTTTTGGTTTAATTTGTACCAATTCATTGATTACAAGCATGGATCGTGTTTTGTACAGTATTGTAAATTATTACGACGTAAGTAATTTGACCATTTTTTTTTTAAATAACTTTGTCTCAGAAAATGAAAACCAAACGAAAGTCCAATATAGTTAAATCCAATTATGAAATATCTCAAGGCGAAACAGATCATACCTTAACCGCAAATTCTTTGGATAAAGCTTCCTGTGGTGATAATAAAAAATCATGTCATAAGCGACATTGGCAAACAATAACTGAAAACCAATAATTTCGTCAGCTCATTGTAATCGTAGCATAACACAAATGAATGTCGAATTAGATTTATTGTTGTATTGTAATATCACTTACACATAATTAATTTAAACCATGCTTTATAATAGACATGAAGCAATTGTCAAAACAAATAAGATCTGATCTGTAGCGCAATGATTTACCAATGTTCAATTGTTATTGTGAAAATATTGTTTAAGTAATTTTTCCCACACAAAAACGTTAATATATTTAATAAAGTACGTGATAAATTTAATTGTTTAACCATCTCATTATAGTGTTTGATAAATAGCAAAAATTTTTTTCAATTCGTGTGAAGCAGTGAAGCATGCGAAGCTTTTTTATTTATTACAATTACGAAATCTGCTAAACTGCATGTTCTCTATTAATTAATGTCGTTTGTCAACTTTGGACTCACTGTAAGATACGTCTTCGTTTGAAAGTAAACAATAATGACGGTAGATCATAAAGGAGCAGACCAAAATTCACAAAATTTACAGCTTTAACTCTTAAACAGCTAAATACGTTAAACTTACAATATTGACAGTTGTTAGTGTCGTGAGGTGACCTAGATGTGAATTATCGAATTCCAATGCTTCAAGAGAAACGTGAAATAAAAAATTACACGATTATTACATACGTAGGTACGTATTTAGTTTAATATTCAGAAATCCATTGTAGTGTTCAGGAATAGCCAAATATTCATGATCGACTAAAGGTTCAGATATCCATGTGCTGCAATGCAACTATACACATAACTTAACTTCATTGCTTACGAAAATAACTAGCAAATTACTACACGAGCCGCGTGAAGGTAACGCTGCTAATGTGATCTGTAACACCATTTGCCATTGCCAACGCATTGTCGGCCAGTAAACGTTAAATTTAACAGTTGACTGGCTTCTCTGTCGTCGCATCCGAAAAGTGGAAGAATTAGGTACACAGGTAAAGAACTTGAACACAAAACATGAGTAACTTCGGGTCTATGATCCGCGACGTAATCCATGCATCATCCAGGGTTCCGCAAAGTGTACTATGTGCTGGAGTTAGCTAAGACTCCAGGATGTAAGGAATCTCGTCAATTTGGGCTAAGCAGATATCAGCGATGGCGACATTAATAAATAAATGTAACACATACTAAGGAGATAATATAATATTATAACATATTACTGTGGATACAACATGTGGTATAGTTTTACATAGTATGTTAAATAAATATATTATAGATATAATGTATCAGTACGTCAATTAGTAAAATTCAATTCGATGGATGACGATTCACACACCTACTGCGGCTAGACACCGACTCGCCACTTTGATTGACTTTGAGCAGTGATTCTGTTTATGTAAGTTTGTCTGCTATCATAAATATTTACGTCTTCCGAAAACCATTCCATAGCATCAATGTTAAAAGAGTTTGACATAAGCCCAGACCGGTTGAGTAGAATTAATAATATGACAGAATCAAAAGATCGCAGCTGTCACTCATGAATTTCCTGAAGGTAATGAAATCTATGTCTCAAGTAACCTGGGTACAGCCGTTCGAAATAACGATGGGGGGGGGGNGGGGGGGGGGGAATGTGATCAAATTTCTGTATATAGTATACATAGCGTTAATAATGCGGTGTTCCAGAAGATACAAGCTGCAAACTCATGTCAGTGAAGTCATGATATTTTTTATTTCAATTAAACAAAAAATATGATTTATTTATAGTTGACAAAACTGTCTACGTGTCTAAGAAACGGACAATGGCGGCATTGCATGTGAATGGCATACACATTGTCTGTCATTCTCATGCACCGAGTAACCCCGTGTGAACATATAGTATTGTTGGACGTTTCTAACTGATGCATAATAGACGCGATTACTATTGCCCTCATGAAGTCATTCATGTGAGACGATTTGGCTTCAAGATATATATTAATGAAAGTATCAGATTCATTAGTACTATTAAGGAAGTCCATTGTTTCTTTAGTTGCAAGGCCTAGACCCGATATGATCAAGATCGGTTAGTCACCCCACGCTTACGTCATACTGTCAAACCTGTAGCTTTTATATACTCGTAAATGTGCAACCACTTTAGAATATGGTAGTAAAAAACTCAAGTGTGAAGTGAAAAAATTTATGGCCAAAAATCTTACAGTTTATATATCCTAAGGTTGTATTTTATAACTTGCAGGGGTTCCGGTTCATGCTAAACGCTCATCACTGCCATTAAGGGCTCTCCTCAAAGGCAACAAGGATAAATTTAAGGTCAAGAAGAAGGCGGATTACTAGAGGCTCCCTGTCACTTGAACTGAAATGCGTTAAAAGTATTTCACGATTGATTCTAAAGTGATAGTCAGTTAATCAGGTTAATTAAAAAACCCTACTATAAAGGAAAAATATCGCTGCCACAATCAAATTCAAAATTATATTCGTATTACGTAAATACATTTATGCACGTAATTTTTTGCTTCTACTCTCCTAGTAGTTCACCGGGATGCAACATAAGGATGAGGGGGGTTGACTTAAACACATAAATGAATACAGCAACTTGCATCCTGAAACAAATACACTTCATTAATATAAGTAACTAATACTAATAATTGACCCACTGCGAAGCTCGGGTCTCGTCTCACAACGAGAGAGATTAAAGCCATAGTCTGCCACTCTGACCAAGCGTGGATCAGCAGACTCTACCCGCCTTGAGAACATTATGAAGAACTCTCCTATGATTTGAAAAGTTAGAAGTAAGTACAGGATTCGAATTCGAATGTCCCGTGCCGGAGACTGACGTTCAAACCACGAGGCTACGACTTCTTTCGAAACGAATACACGATCGATGATAGTTCGTTTGAAAATAGTAACTTTGCATTTGTTTTTTAAATTAAATATCCTAAGAAAAGTGAATTAAATAAACAGAAACTTATTTTTTGATGTAAGTAAATGAAAGTGTTATATTTAAACGAAGGAATAATTAATAATAATAAAAATTACAGCGCAGGACCGATCGTCGTGGAGATCTTTGGGAGAGGCCTATGCCCAGCAGTGGGCGTTGTCCGGCCGAGATGATGATGATGATATTTAAACAATCTCCATTTGAATGTGACGTCAATTTACTCCTCGTAAGAAATAAACAACAGGAAATGTTTGCCCTGAGAAATTCGCGGACAACAGAGGCATAACTGTACTGTCAGCGCATTTTGCAAAACGCGAACATAACATAACACTTATCAATTTCCTAGAAACTGTAGGTGGTAAACAGGTATAAAGTTTCTGTGGCATTCAACGTTAAATAACTTTAACCGATCACGATCTTAATAAATAGTTATACTTCTCCAATAAAGGTTTTATTGAGAGTATAATGAGGGGAAAAATATCTTAAAAGTTTGTTGTGTCGTAACACAAGCGCTTGTTGCATGTTGTCGAGAGGCCTCTACTATGTTGATAATGATCCCTGTTTACTGATCATAAGAAATTGCTGAATCGATCATCGACTTTTAATACAGATTATGTTGTAGCCGAGTTGATAGTGACTTACTTCGCGACCCGAAGGTCTAGCGTTCGATCCCCGTGAGATTCTCCGGTCTTGTTCGTTTATTATATCTCGTTTGTATGTTTGTACCAAGTGCAATACTAAGAATTCCAGTCTAGACATCAGGTCATCTAGATTTATACTAACAATAGAAATGTAAGGCAGACAAATCTGTACATAATTGTTTTTTTGTAAATTTTTACGTGGGTACTATATGCTGACGATATAAAAGTTTTTTTTCATTTTCACTTTCTCTCTCTATGTGTCTGTAGACGTGTAAAGACGAAAATACTAAGTAGATATAAACGGTATTTGGCATACTTGGGTAATAATTTAAGACACTTAGAAAGAAAAATGGATCTGTTCCCACGAAAAAGGATACAAAAGTTATAATAATAAATAAGTATTTCGTAAGTGCTACTTTAACATCTAAGGTGTAGGTAAGTAGGTAAAGCGAAAAGAGGGTATATCACTAGTTATATACATGCAAAAATAAAAACAATAATATAATAATAAGCGTGAGTAATTCAGAGTTTCGTATTTCATCAAATGTAAGAAAATAAGATCCTTGGATATTACAACTAAATATATTGGATGTATGTCTATATAACGCGCAACACAAGGAATTATAATAATAATATATGAGCGTTTTTCTGAGTTAAAAAGGATCAATTCCCGTTTGTTTTCAACTTTCAACGTTCACTAATTTCGACAAATACCAAGGAATGTAATAGAAGCATTAGCGGTGAAATCGAAGTACGTATGTAGGTAGGTACTTATCAAATCCGTTAAAACGAAAATTAAGTTACAGTACAAGAGCAGACCAATAAAACTAATAAACTAAAACATTCTTCGTTACGTCTCAGTATATTGAATATTAATAACAGTATATTTTGAGCAAGAACTACTTTCTTTTTTTTTAATCCTAAAAGCTCAATCAAACTTATGTGGTCGTATGTATAAGTAATGAAGACATAGGTTCCCACACGATTATTATACTTGTATATGCGCCTGCGTCGTCCAGCCGAACGACACACAAAAAGTCCAAATTGTTTTACAATTTCCTCAACTAACGCCGCGATAAAGTAAGCTCATCAATCAGCCTTTCGGAATTTGCGTGCAGTCCTCGTAAACCTAACGTACAAATAGCCTTAGTAATACTTCCTTGCAAGCGAATCTAATCTCAGTTCCGTCGTCAATAGATTCAAAATCAATTTTAAACAACTAATGCATGCGTCATAACATCAAAAAGAACGATGATAAGTACTATGGACGCTATTAAAACCTTTTTACTTACATCCGATGAATGCGAGTTGGGTAAAAGCAAATCGTTAGTAAATCGTGACTTATTGTTTTGTGTTATTTAATTTGGAGGTGTTCGATCGTGAGTGAAATGTGTTAGTTCGGTAATTATTTGTTTGGAGATGCTATCGGTTGTATGCTAGTTATTGTTAGCTAATAGGTGCGAGGATCAAGTGTTAATGTTAAATTATGTACGTGATTGTAATTTGTTTTAAGCGATTAGTAACAAAAACTATTGTTCGGTTACGTCATATTTAACTAACATTACTTTCATTAATTAAAAAGAAACAATCCCAGAGTGAACATCGGGGGGGTTTAAACCGTGATTTTTAAAGGCTTTAACTTTAAAAATTGTAAATGTTGTGAGGAGACATTGCTGAGGGTTCTCTGTGATGTTCTGTACATAGCGGAAAATTGTTTTTACCTCTGACATTACGACAGAAGATGCGAGTCCAGCAATGAGACAGTTGTGATAATTATTATATTAATCTTCATATACCAAATTAATTACAATTCAAAGTAAATGTGTTGTGATAAATAGAAAATAGATTTTTGTACTATCATAAATTCAATTATTTTGACTTATCAAGTCAAATTATCAAGTCAAGGTTTCCCAGACGCAAATTAAATTAAGCAAAGACACGGAAATTTACAACTGTCTCAAAAAGTCTTAATAACACTAGCGAAAGTAAGAAAGCAAATAAGAATAAACTAATTAAAATACATTGTCTGTATTTTTTGTATACGTATGTACGACTTTGTCCTGATGTGCAAAAGGTTCCGGAATCGACCCCCAACCGGACCGGATCGATATCTAGTCTTTAATGTAAGTCTACCTTCTTAGCTTGAAACTTCCTGCTGAACACGGACGACACAATTGCAACGGTCCTACCCAGTCGGAGGTCGCTGAGCTCTGTACCGCCCAGTTTAATCCCGAGGGTACTCTACCCGAAGGTAAGGTTTATTACCTGTCCGACTAGCTATTGGATTTCTGTCTAATATTGGAACGTTGCTAAGAAGCGGCTCGCTGCTATTTTTCTAGACATCCACGCGTTTGAGATGCGTATGTCTCATTGGCGACGGTTATCACTTACCGTCACGTGGCTATCCTACATGTTGGCTGTTCACATTCAACATTCTTAAATTACCAATTGTCAGTTAAATGCTTGAGCTTGGACACAAAATGGGAGGAGTTCCTTTCTCCTCCAAGACAAAAAATTGTGGTTAACGACGTTGAGACCATTAATCGCTTCTCTGATTAACGTGTCTCTCGCGTATTTTATTCACCAAATCGGTTCGCTTCTGAAAAAGCAACTGTCGTTTACTGTTATTTATATAAGGATCTTAAGGTCTTTTATACTGGATAAGGAAAAAACACTTAAAATAACGTCTCAATATCTATTCGATAAGGCAGATGTTGCGAGGTTCAAATGGCGCAGTGAACGTGCCACACGTCGTCAATGACAATAAGACTGTTACATAACTATTATCAAATATTGTTTAATAAAAAAATGTACCGGATTCGTTTACAATGCAATAAAAACAATAAAGAATGGGTGTTTGCGGAACGGCTGTTGGCTTGTAAACCACGCAAAAATGTGCACGATTTCGTTAGAGATAGTAGAGATTTCGGTATAAAATATTTTTTTGTGCGTAACATGAAACTTACGATGCGAGATTTCATTTTGTGTATTAACTAATTTTAAAAAAGAACAATTACACTTTAGCTTTAATAAAGCATATCATTACATCTGGTTACCTCTTCAAGAAGAGAAAAATCGAATTTACAGGAAATTAATTTGTGAGTAAAATCTAATTTTTTATATTGCAAAATTACAATTAGACAATACAAATCCTAAATTTAAATGTAATAAAATCAAAAGAACAACAAAACTTTACAATATTAATTTTACGTAACAAACCAAAAAAATCAGTTACAAATGATTCCATTTTAAACGAATATACGCTTTCTAAGACGCTAAACTTAGCGGTGCAAAAATTGCCGTCATTAAAACTGACCTTTCGCATTACAGTACGGTTGAAGCAACGATTACAGATGTACACGTAATAAATAAAAACTCAATTATCATCGAAGTTAACTCAAAGTCAAGTCAACATAGCGGTGCTTGAACAATAGAATGCCTGATGCCGTTTTTTGCCAATTAACACATGTTTGTACCGTTACGCGGCTTTGTTACAACTTGAACTCCAAATATTGCTATGCATAAAACTTTCATAGGTCTTAAGGCTTTTTACTGAAGGAATTTTGTTTATTATCAAATTGTTATATATTTAATTCACCCCACAAATGTTTTTCACATTATTTTACGGAACTCTTGCACTGAAACTTTATGTACAATTTCACTTAATATATACTTAATACAAATTTTGTACTTACGTAGTATAATATAATATTGCATACATATGTATATACATCGATGCACAGTATTATAGCGGATATTAAGAATTTACATGAACTATTTTATTTATTTCTCATTGTCAAAGTATATCCGGCGACCCCACAGTGGGATTTTTGATTTCAAAAATGTTATAGGTTTATAACTCAATATGTTATGATTTTGCGCATGTTTGTCTCACTACACTAGAATCACTACTTTATTTGTGTTAATAAAGTGAAACTAAATTTGTAATTAAGAAGTATAAGGGACGACGATACGAAAGCAAATACAGCAATCTGATATTAACGAGTATTATTCTCGCACCTGTTTAAGCGTGTTTTAAGCGTTATAAAAATGGAAATAAACATTAAACTGTCCTTTGCGATGGATCGAATAAAATTTTATTGTCATTTCCTTTAATTATGTTCACTAGTTATTGCATATAAACACGTTTATTTATTCATTTTATTTATTCCATCAGATTACCGATATTATTCAAAGGTATTCTGTTTTAATTACAAGATTGTAGAAATTATGTGATTTAACACTGAAATTAGTAACGTATGTTCAATGTGATATAACTTGGCAAATAAATATCTTAATGTAATTAATACAAATCTTTACATGTGGTCAAGTACATACATACATGTTTTCAATCATTCATAAATACCTATGTTAGATCAATATGTGTCGTCGCACAGCTAGTCCCTTCTGCCGATTAGTACTGCAGCTGCGTGCACTTTTACCTTTCCAGTATTGAGGAGAGAACTTTTTTTACTAATGAAATCCACAAGGGATTTATACCTAAATCCCACTAATTGTTATTAATAAAAAGTCTAAAAACTCTGTACTATTATACAGTATGAATGTCATAAAGATTATTTGCCTTTCTAAATTTGGATCTAATCTGGCTCGGTGTGTACTCCTCCACAATGCTCCAGTGCGAATTGATGGAGAGATTAGTGGCCAACATAAACGTCAGATGTTTTTTAGTACCAGAAAGCATCTGAACATTCTCTAACGATACCCATCAAACGATAACGTCAAATACTACTTAATTTTTACAATACAAATCGATCAACTTTAAACGGCTTAATAAAATACCTAATATCATAAATGGCTTTAAATGAAAAAAAAAATCAAACGGCTGTCATAAGCCGTCGTTTAACTCGGTGACTTGTATTATCCTACAGGCAATACTAGGTCTTGAACTAATGTCCGAGAGCCCTCTAAAATTTCTCAAAGTTAGAAGTCAAACCGCAACTGTCTATTCGGTGAACGTTCGAACCGTGTGTTATTCTCGGCGATAAACCGAGTTCAAACATGGTTTATTTTTTGCGTTATGTTGAAAGATATCATAGAATTTGAATACGATAAAATTACAAGACATTAAACATCATGATTACACAGCGCTGTCACTACTAATCTATTCAAATGTTCTGACGATAACGTGAAATGTTGCTCTGTTGAGCGTAACTGATAAATTACATCGATGACCTTATATAAAAAGTTCAAATGCTGCCAAAAGTCACGGAAACCTTCGGTTCGAACAAATTGAACGCTAATTGATGACAAGCCATTGTTTTACTGCGCTGCTGAAAAATGTTGCTAATAAAATATTGCTTGATATAGTTTATCAACCAATATTTCTTGAACTTTATTCGTCTTTAACTGCTAATTAAGTATAAGTACAGTTAAGTGTACACAGAAATACAATATGGTTCAATATATGCTGTAATTCCTAACTTCACTGTACCGTGAAGCATAAGGGATAGAGTACATTTAAACTGAATTTTACTTGAAATTTTAACATCATATTCAATTAATTGTTAGCTTCTACTCGTTAGCGACCCACTGCAGGACACAGGTATCTTCTCGTAACTGAACAGACCTGTAGCGCGCTCCAGGTCGCTGCTCCAGCGCCTTTACGTTAGACACTTAAGTGTTAAAATTTCTTGTATCGCTAGAAGGCCTCCGACATGGTTTGACGATTGTTATATCACGATGACAACCGGGACCGAAGGCTTATTGTGCCCTCCAATATATGAAAGCGGTAAAGACTTCAAACATCGGTGGACTGGATGTGGCAAAATTTCGGGTGCCAGTGATATATAAACTTCATCGCGGACATCACCCGTATTTAACTGTAAGGGGTACTCACGATTTTCCTATTTAATGTCAATATTTTGACCAATTTACATAAATTATCATCATGCCGAGACTCGTTTAGTCAATCACACCAGTAAAAAAAGAAACGGAAATCGTGAGTACCCCTTAAAGTTAAATTGTAAAAAATGACTAGTAAAATATAAAGTGATGTTCCCCGAGCCGAATCTAATTATTACAAAATTTTATATGCCAAAGATAACATTTAAAACGAATTAAATAATCATTACCAATACTTCTCACTACTTAGATTGTAGATACCTCACTTCACTTCACTACGGGTCGGAGGTCGCCGGAACAGCCGCCACCCAAGTGTAAACGGAAATCTGTCTTCAGCCTTCATATTAATAATCAAGTATTTTATTGGCGGGATCGTACCACAGTTGGTAGCTCTGCATGCTGAATGAGTACACTACGAGTATAGATAGGCTCCTAGATAAGAAAATCGTTTACTTTATACTTAAAAAGATGACTGTTCGCGACTGACTACATCTATATAAGCATAGTAAATATCTACGTCTAGACTCTAGCTCACGGCACTTCGTACAACTAAACACTTATAATAATATTCATTATAGTTGAAATTTTTAAAACATTTTACTGATAAAGAGACTTTTAGCGAAAACTGCCAATAACTTTTCTTTTTACGGCAAGAAGCACGCAAAGTTGCCGATCATTGCCCTCGTGTTTCAGCGTTCAAAGTTGAAACTGTACATACAAATTTTCTTTCCATTTCACTGGCGTTCATTGCAAAGTTTCGGGCGAAACTTAGATTGAACTGTAGGCTTGGAACTTAGAAGAGTTCACTCGATTAAGCTCTGTGAGGCGGGAAATATATTGGCTTGGTACACGCTTGTTTCGCTTCGACTACTTTAGTTAGTTCCAAGAAATCTGTTTTGTAATCGCTTTTTTTAATACATCAATTTAAATTCAAAACTAAAATAATTTAATTGTTTATGTATTTAATAAATACAATTATGTGACGCATTTTTTGCTTCTACTACTGTTTCAAAAATTTGTTTTATCGTTGAGAAGAATAAACTTCGAACAGAAGTCCTCAGCACATCTATGAAATCACGTCTTTATAAATATACAATTACATAATAAGTTTCTAACGTGCTCGGAACTGGATGCAGAGCTATTTCTTTCAGGCGTCCTGGTAATCAATGTATTCGTATATAATATAATATCCTTTGCCTAAAAGCTGTCCTTTATCTTTGTTCATGCAAATGCACATAGTTTGATAATAAAATTATACATTTACTAATGTGTAATGTGTGTAATT
Organism: Megathymus violae; assembly: GCA_003671415.1. Taxonomy (NCBI): domain Eukaryota; kingdom Metazoa; phylum Arthropoda; class Insecta; order Lepidoptera; family Hesperiidae; genus Megathymus; species Megathymus violae. The sequence continues at coordinate 2,450,907 of PDGT01000015.1, read as the reverse complement.
CAATCAGTATTCAGTTCAGTCATTTTAGTAGTTCAATATTATAAGTATTAATAATTGTAACTACAGCAATAAATAAATATATTCAGAATCAGTATTTTGATGGACGAAATAACCGCACCGTTTGGTGGCCTAGCCTATTGATGATACCACATATCATCGAACTAGTGGCATCTTGAGTCACGCTGGTTTCATCAAAACTCTTTAGAACCTATAAGTTGGGTTGTTGGGAGCCATAAAAATCCCCAACAATCTTAATTTACTTAGGCTATAAATATGATACATTTGCTAAATTTATAAATTTTATAAAATCCCAAATTATAACATTTTTGAACTTGTAATAAAAATGTATTATGTTATTTTTAAGATCACACGTTTAGACGAATTATATCTAGTTATGAGTACTTAATGTTTTTGAAATGGACTTCTATAAAAAAATATCCGTGCGATAAGCAATTCCTGTTTAGCAGATCCTGGCCGTATCTACTTAAACTTGGCTCTGTGTTAAAAAAAAGCAGGGTACAACGCATATATACTGGACATGAACCAATCTCACTTTTCTTTACAATTACGTAAACATTATAATTCAAATTCCCCTATTTTTTTCCTCGACTGTCATCAATCGTTTCACGCGCACTTCTATTACGGTTACTCTAACATGGTCTCTTGTATATTTGCTCTGTTGTTCCAAACTAAAGCGATAATGAGAGTGTAGAGACAATTTGTATAGAATGTAAGTAATGAAAGCAGTAGGAAATATCGCGTATGGCAGCTTCGGTGTCACCTTTCAACCGCTGACGTTACCACCCGTCGAACATTAGCTACCGCGGTACGCAGTAGGTGATCCGCAGCGCCGATACCCGGATACGCACTCCCGTTGTACCGCAATCACCTCGTATTACGATCACTAAGGCACCAGACATATTAAACAATTTTATATTTGTTATTTACAAAATTTCAAAACTAAATAATTAAGAATGCGTGTTTACGTCATTCTTAGTTGTTTGCGTCCGTGTGTATGTTTGTGAGTGGAGGCGCTATATATATAAATATAATTTTTCGCGTTTATTAGATACATAATCTTAGGTAAAGTTTTATGAAATTCATTTTTCTATTTCTACAGCTCTTTAATTCTAAAAAATAACAACCTAACCTACTCCTCTCTTTTTAGCGGAGCGCAAGTTCAGTTACCCGACTCACTGACTTTTGACAACCACTTGCTAAAAAGTTAATTTTCCTCCAAAAATAACACACACTATATTATTAATTTTAATTCTTCCTTCTTTCAAGTCCATTCCAAACCTGTTGCCAGATACTCGCTATCGCAGTGTGCAATACACCTTTAAGTGTATCAATAGATATTATCGTAACATGACCGTGGAAACGAAATGTTCTCACGATCTACAAACCACACGAGTAAATATTGTTACAGAACATACGTCTAGTGACGACTAATCTATTATTTAAAATTGAAACGACATCAAACTTATTCCGCTTTGCTACACCGTTCATGCACTTTATTTACATCCTGTATTAGAAATCAATTATCAGGTGTGTGGGCAGAAGAAAACAATGCATGGAAACCTGCATAGGTTATATTAATGCTGACAGGCAAGCAGCGAGGCAATACCAAGGTCGGCATCAGCGCAACGTGAACGGAATGAGGCGTCTTTTGCCGAGAAATGAGCAAACGGGCCAACAATGGCGAATGATCGCCGACGGTCATGAACATTCGTTACACCGAAGGAATCACAGATGCGCTATCGAACGAAGAAGGAAACAAAAATCTGTTTAGTTATTGTCGCTTGCAGGTAACGAATCTAATCTATGAACGAGCAAGCCTAGTTACCTTAACCAGAAGGATGTGAGGCTTTCTCAGGCTATGAAAAAACTGAATCATCAGTCAAACAGAATGTGAGATGTCGATAATTATTTTTTGACGAATAACAAATATAATTGAAAGATAATTGAGAGGAAGGTTGCCATGATTTAAATCAGTAACAACCTGACATCGTAAAAAGCAGGGATGTTTAATGTAACCGTCACCGAAACTATCGGATATCCGAAATAAACCATATCCGAATCCATAACTGAATCCGATTAAATTGTTTCAGATAATTTCGTATAGAAACAGAGTTTACATAGAACACGTTATGATAGGTTTTCGCCCGCCGATACGATACTTATTTATTTTAGTCAGTTTTTACTATTTAATTTTTAAAGCTATTATTTTTTCGATGGTTATAATATCACGTAAATATAGTCAAACTTTGTTAATACATAATATTACTTTTCTAAGTTGCAAATCATCTAATATCCATATACGAAATTATCCGAAATAATCGGATAATCTGAAATTATTTAATATCCGTAATCATAACCAAAACCGGTAAAATATTAATCATATATCCGTATCCATATCCAAATCCAAAATTTCATATCCATAACATCCCTAGTAAAAAGTAAGAATACTTTCGCAAAACAATCTTATTACAAAATACATAGGATTATAAAATGAAAGCACTGTGTTACTAATGTATTCAGTTTCGGGACCATAATAGCACATTGTACATCAAGGTCCATCGCCTTTAATGATGAAATAACTCCTGATACTGAGAAATTTTCGCAGGGTTAATATATTATAACAAAATCATAACGTACAGTGTAGGCGGTTTATATACTTTTACAATATGAACCCCTGAACCCTCTTTCCAACATCATTAGTCTCACCCCGCACTACATTGATTATTATACAGATTGGCCGAGAGATGAAACATTTCGTTAAGGTGTTATATAACTGTTGTTATGTAGCATCCAAACGAATCCACGAAAAACAACTCTGTCAACCACTCAATCAACAAATCATATATCGTGTGATCTTTTCGCGTTTAGCTCAAGTGGCTCAAAATTTGAACTCTCACACAACTATTATTATTGCATAAGATATAAGTTCACTCACAAAGAATAAATATCTCGACACAAAATGTATCCTGCTATAAATTCATCATCGCATTCAAAAGTGAGTTCCATGTTAAATTTGAACAAATTACAGATACCCCCGGTTGTCGCAGTTCCTTTATATCAGAGGAACGCCACGCTCTATGTATTCTTACAAACTAAAAAACTAATACTACTTGTATAAAAGTATAATAATTTATAATATCATATTTTACAACGTCAACAAAAATATGGGTAACATGTACCATCCATTACTTCAACAAAATTCTAAATCTATACATATAATAACATTCTACCTGATCGCTTTCTGTACATTACGGATAAATAAGAAAACCTACTATTAAGGGCCTTTATTAACGCAATAGAACCCAAAACAATAGTTGTTAGAATTTTTGTCTGCGTTTTTTCACGTTAATCTCAAAAATGGCTCATCCCATTTCGTTACGGTTTTCACAAATGTATAGCAGTAACCTTCACTTAATATTCCAAGTGCGTTTCATTTCAATCCGAACTCGAAAAACCCAGTCCTAAAACAATACAGATGATATTTCTATGCGTAAGGTAGTTTTTCTGAAGCGAAGCGAGGGCATTTACTAGTTTTTAATACTACCTCCTGTTATTATAGACAATCAAAGTCATTTAAACATTCAATCACCGAGCGTGTTGAACAAAAATAGTTTAATATTTTAAATGCTCAATTAAAGAGCGAGTGAGATTGAATAGAAAGCCCTCCTGTCTGCAGTCACGAATCTCAATAATAACAAATTAAATCTTATCAAAGCAATTATCATCGTTATTGGAAATCAACTTTGTTGTAATTATTAGATTATTTATTGGAGTTCTTAGGTTATAATAAATCTTAGTTAATTTATTGGAAAACAGTAACTCTCGTCCCCTATTTGAGCTGGTCATTGTGATTTGATAGTTGTCATCCAGTTTGGGAACCACGTATCAAAATTCACGCTCCAAATTTTGGCGAATTACGTGTGAATGTATTTAATATGGATTGCCCTCTAATGAAGGACAACGCTGTTGAGAAACCTGCGAACCTGAGACTTCTCTATAACATTCTCAAATGTATGAATTAAGAAGAGGAAATTATCAATAAAGCCCCTAATTCGAGGTTAAAGTCGATATAAAGCTTAATTAAAAGAGTTAGCCAATGTATATAACTAAATTCTTTAATATTAATTTTACTCATAATACTTTGCCTTCGTACGGTACAAATATCAGGATGCTCGTTAATGAGGCAGAGTATCCTGAGCAGAAATAGCCGACTAGAATCAACAAGCTCTGAAGCGATCAGATTTATGCGAATAAAGAGAAGTATATTTGCAATAGTTGACATCCAAAGGATGATTTATGAATAACTGTACCTTTTAGAAATAACGAATCGTCTGCATCCAGGAAGAATACCACAAACCGTATACGGATTGTTATTTAAATATTCACGGCGGACAATTACCCGTAGAATCTGTTTATTTGCTATCAACTGCTGCCTATCAACTGGTTAATGTCACGTTCGTCACTGCCACGTTATAAAAAGTTGCCACTACCAACCAGCGTTGTCTATTCACAATCAGTTTGAAATCAGTGAAATGAATAAATGAATATTGTAGGTAATAAAAGAACTCGTCAAGTGCGAAACGGATTCGCGTGGGTTCGGGTCCTATATTGCAAGTGTTCAGTGTTTTTGCTGTGACATTTTAAGAAATGACACTTTTTTATAAGTTCATCTGTCATGTTCAAATATTGACAAAATACGTACTTTATCCCGAGTTTTATTTTCCTAGTCTAAGAACCGGCACTTTCAGTGGTCGAAATGTAAACTAGTGCATTTTTTTAATATAATAAATCCTAAAAATTTGTAAATATGTGTTTTATCAAACATTTGACAGCAATTCCGTATCCAATGTTCTGAAGAAAAGTTGTGATCTCTTAAAAACGATGATAAACGAAGAGGTTTATTAACTGCCAATATTTAATCTTAGAAAGGGCTCATATTTATGTAACTTACTTAAATGTCTTATAGTAATACGGCGGGATATACATAAAGCAGACGAATCGATTAAAACCCGTGTGATTGCTGCGGGAGAAATGTCTTATCATCGATGGATGTCGACTAATTCGCCTTCAAATTTTATTCGCCCTTTTTGCTTCGAAATACGGTTTAAAATGAAGTAACTCTAATTCGAAGCAACCGTCTTTAGTTAGTGTTGATACCTTAATAAACACATCTGAGAACGAGTAATAAAAACACATTAGTTTACAAATGCCATAATTTTATATAGCCTCCAAGAAAAGCCCTTTAGGCTAGCGAGCTGGAGGCTACGATATTTTATTCATAATCGATTTAAATTCATCTCGTTAGCGATTTAACTAACTTACGTAACAATGTGAGTCGTAATCTCAATAGATTTATAGATTATCAAAGCTAGTACAGAATATTCGAATTAATAATATTATCGGTGAAAGTGAATTGAAACTCAATAAATATAAGTCGTAGTATGTATTTTTATATTCAAAACATTTGAACTCGCAAGTGGCATGACATACAAAATCACGACAAGACGAACGGATCGGAATCTAACCCGGAATCCTTTACTCAATGATAGGGACTAACTCGCCTGCAAAGTCTTGTAACTGAATAATATATGTATATAAAATCGCGAAGGTCATATTGCAATTACATTATTATAATAACAAAATAACAATTACCTTTGTTAGGTTATCGTCATGGTACAATTTAATTCCCACGAATAATAATAGAGTGGAATAGAAAGTTATAACCGATTGCCGATACAGGTAAATTCGTCGACACAATAGGACATTACACGGTGGGGTTACCTTAAACTGATATAAATGAAATCACCATCGCTTTTTATATGCGTGTCAAGTCTTGATCGTTCACGGTTTTGTCATCGCTACGAAGTATAAAATAAAACTAAGTGCTGTCCTGTCTGAACATGTTTTGGGATTAACAATACCTACTGTACAGATTTTTGGATTCAAGTGAAAGATTTGCGCTGACCACACCTTATTTTTAACACACTTCAATTCATATTATTCATTATATTCATAGCTTCCACATTTAAAAATTTAATCATACATAAAATTAAGACTACGTTTATTTTATTATAATCTCACGCAAATTTTTGTATTTATGTATACAACAATATAAAGGCGTTAGAATTTTCATACAAAAATATACTGCGTCTGTGGTATCTTTTGACGTTGAATATTACTAATCATCTCATAAATAAAAAGAAAATTCAATTATCAAGTATTAAATTTCCATACGTATGTAGATATACGTACAGCTTTTCTCTAAAGAACTTCCTATAGCACAGTGAAAAGAAAATATTATTCCCATAGCTTATAATGGAAAGCTATTTATAGGCAGGTCACACACAATGGAAAATAATACCGGTCACCTGAAACTATGACAAATTAAACCTTGCACTCGGCCAATCGGTACATTACTACGGTATATTGGCAATAATCGCACGCAATAATAGTGTCTAAGAATATTATGAGGAACAAATGTTATAGATGTAATTCATTGTGGAATATTTTTGTCTTATGTCATTACATCTTCCTTAACGTAGTAACCTTTGATATACAGTAGAAAACTAAAGTACAACAGTCGAGAATGTTATCACTAAATACTAAAATAATATCTGTCTGTTTTCAGAACTGTTTAACATTGTTTATTCATATGCTTTGATTAAATATGACGACTTGGAAGCGACATATTCAGATGTATGCGATAATATCAAAAACAACTGAACAGATTTTCATGCGGTTCTTACCAATATAAAGAATAAAAATAACTAATAAATAGAATAAAAATTTTGTGACTTTGTATACATATATATGCAAAACTTCATCAGGGCCCCACTTGAAAAATTATTTTACCATTTGTAAGAGATATATATATATATTTTAAGATTTGTAAAATATATATATTATCATAATTATTTAACCCGAATAAAAGTTCCGCTAGTAAAAAAAATTGTATTCTTTCTAATATATACACATTTGAACAACTAGGCAGATTGAAGTCATAAATAAGCAGGCGTTTGATTTCATTTCATTTTAATGTTGTTTGTTATTATAAAGCGGCGAAAAACCATACACCCACACACTATAGCCACTGCAGTGTTCCAGGACCTTTATTATTTGTATCTAATTTTCCGTCAAATTTTATGTCAAAAAATTCTGAGAATGTTCTGATCATTCTCATTTGGATAATTTGTGATATTCTTAGCGATAGCGATACGCCAGTAAAGTTTTTCGCCCTGAAGCAGATTTTTACGAATTCTTTAATAATCGTGGCTTACTACAATACATAATACAGAAAAGTAATGATGTTCGTAATGCCGACATTTTCGTTTCACATCAATTACAACAGCGAAATTTATGTTTCGGAGGAGAACAAAGTGTTTCAAGGAAATGTTAATTAAAGGACGTGTTCGACAGACGCCGACGGACGCTCAGAGATTTGCTTGGAACTAAAAGTAATAGTGAATAAAATGTTTTGCTTCGTCACTTACTGGCGAAGTATTGAGTCCTCAGCAGAGGAGTAAATCATTAGGCTCATTTTTACTGATAAATATATCCTAAGAAAACGTGCAAAGATGTTCTTTTTTTTTAATTTTACATGAATATTTTTTTAATTTTAAGTGATTGTTACAGCATTTCTATGTATATCATTTCATAATTGAAAGTACTGATTAACATCGTAAAATGTCATTGATATACTTCAAAAAATTATAGTTTCGTTGACGAAAAAATTGCACAGCTGTCACAGGCGGCAGCCATATTGCTTTTGCTATACTGAAAATTTGAAAATAACCGAGACATAAATCGTAAATCTCGCTTGTCGCATAATACGTTCTTCTCAGAGTACGAGAAGTAGGTGAATATGTAAGAAGCACAGATGTCGTTTTAGGGTTTTAAAAACAAACTACCGGATATAGTAACCCTTTGATGAATCATTTCTCCCCGAGAATCGTATTATATCTTGCGAAATTTCCGAAACATTGTTTGGAATGAGAATAACAGCATTTCTTAATTAACGATATATTTCAGTCAGCAGATTTTCTACCTGATGGCGCTCGAGCTGAAATCCAGATCAGAGCGGACATTTAAATAATTAGTAAGTTTGTTCTAGAGTCTTAATTTTTTATGTGTAATTTGTGTATGTCTGTTGTGTATATCTCACACAAGAAATTTTTATCCTATCAGGAGTATGTGTGTGTGTAATAGTTTATTTATTCCTTAATGTACACGTACAATTGACTTCAAAAGTAGATGATCTGAATCAAGATATCAATAGCACAAATTTTACGTAACACAATGTAAATAGTATTTCGTGATTCTAAAAATAAATGCTCTTATGAAATACCACAATGAAATTGTGGCAGCAGGCCCATTGCATAATATTCTCACATATACGCTACGGGATTCGTTCACAACTATGAGTTATGGTATTCCCGTCGGATATTACATTTATGAAATATACATTTCAGACGACTAGAAAGTCTGTTGTTAGCTAAATACTTATGATTTAAATAAATCGTTAACTTATACATTAAATATACTTCTATACTTCGTGTATGTAAGAATCGTTTTTGTACCAATTTTGAAATTGTAACTGTACATTTAAGATTTATTGAAAATATTAACATCTACAACTAACTTGATATCAATATAAAGAATAAAACATTTTTTGGATATGTTTTTTTCTGTCAATCTAACTAACTTTCTTACTGTGCAAGTATCAGGAGAAAATAATATAATGAAAAGATTTAAATGTATTACAAACTGATATCAACGTTATTATCTATTGTTTTTTCAGGTTTTTCTATTTGTTGTTTCAGGGCATGGATCTTTTCCTGCGGGATACGAAATAAATTTTAGTATAATCTCTTAAGGGTAAAACGGTTTAGCATCCTGACCATTCGTTTCTGCGAGCTACACGCAAAAACACTTGGGCGGTTTTAATGCAAACATAACTTAATAAAATAAAAAGACAGACAGTACATTTGTATCTGAGCATTACAGCACATTACTCTCATACAGTAGAACGTATCTAAGTCTGTTGACAATGTACCATTTTTTAGCAATGACGAAACACGAAAACTTCAAAATGTATGACGACATAAATGACAAATTGATGAGTTATGTCATATCTTACATTTGATCTTTTCGAATTTCGTCACCGCTATCAACATGTCTAACACTTTGAACGAGGTGTCTAAACTATTACAAGCACAGTAGGTATTGAAATTCCTCCACAGATAAATACCCAGTTCTATTTACGTGTAAAATATAATATTAATGCGGTAAGATTCCTCGATAGTTGTCTTAGAAACTACATTCTTCGACAATTGTGTCGATAAATTTATTTATGGCTTTAATACGAGTTTCGAGTTTTGATCTCTAAGTAAATACCATTATAAGAACATAAATACAATTGACACTGGAATTCTAATTTAATTATCGTTCTACAACATAAATCTTGGAGCCTACTTCAAAACCAGCTCCTGTTTTAGTATCACTGACCATGTTGAGTAATCTACGCTTAACCAGAGTAAAATATGTAAATGTTTATTTACAAACTGGAAATATATTAAAAAACTTACACTTTGCGTATAATTAAATCCAAATAGATAATCAGTTACGAAAGCCGCTTAAACTTGACTGAAAATCTGTGAAATTGACTATTCAAAATTATATTTTTTATTACAATTCCTTTACTTTAAAACGGTGTGTTTTTAAAATGAATCAATAGTTAAACAAACTTATTTTTGTGCGGCGTGATTCATAAAACAATGGTAGGTATGCCATTTCACGGTTGCTCTTTCTTGTCAAAGGTTGTATTATTCTTGAAAGGTTCTGTTACTGCTTGTTAAAATGACCTCAAAAATATAATTATCTTACTTGCAACAACTGGTGAAATCAATATTTTTCAATGCATATCTAATTGTGTAAAACAATTAGGGAGTCTAATCAAATCGTGTCTTGAATCTTGTCACGTTTTGCAAATAATTGCTTAATCTAAGAGAAATGTATTGGAACCTTGGACGTTTTAAAAAACACAGCTACACCGTTACAAACGAATATCGTTAACAATAGCTAATGTATTTCATCTGTAACCACAAATGTTTCTGAAGTAGTTGACAAACTCAACAGAACATAAAATTTTTCATTTATTCATTTGTGGTCAAATCCATTAGAACTTAGATTCAGGTCAACTACTACTACATAATATTGTTAATAGTGTGAGGCGTTACTTGTGAAAATCCATTATTATTACATTTGTATTAGTCTACTTCGCAATAAACCGCGAACAGATTGTATGAAAATATATACTTTTATATAAGCGTAGCACCTCACCCCTTAACAAATATACATTTATGATAAATAAAAGTATATAATATCATAAACACGGAAAAAAAATAGGTGTACTCATTGTAGCCTATCAATATATTTGTAATAATTTAGTACTCACACCAAAAAATTAAATATATATAAGCAAAAATATGATACACACAATTGTTTAAATAGGCATAATCTGGTTACATCTTCAAATAGCATCCAAACGTTTAAGCATATTTTTATCGAGCTCTAAGTTCGTTTTCACAATAATTTTCCAAAGCCGATACTTAATTTACCGATTGAAATTTTTAAAGTGCCGTATTAAAGCACAACTTATAGTTAACGGATATTACGTTTTATATGAACACATAAATGACAAGGAGGCCTAACAATAACAGTGCTGCAACCGATTCCGCGCAGGTTAAAGCTTGTTGCAGGCTAAACCATGTTGTTTTAAAAAAATGTGCTAAGGAGTTTCTTTTACCGTTTCTTGTCCTCAAAGTTAAGGAAACGTTTCGAAACGGTAGTACGGACAAAAAATGAATTACAACAAGTGTGTTTATAAAATACCCAAATAATTCAATTATCCTGAATTTCATTTTGAAACCGTGTTTGCGCCCCGAAACCAAGCAACATCAGGGTAACTTACATAAGTGATTCTACAATTGTTAACCGAAAGGTTTGAGACATTTTACTTGCGAATGGTTACATAGTATACTATTCATATTAATTTGATTTTTGACTAATTCTAAATATTTCGTACTCTGGCAAGTAGGGCAAAGAACATTCTTTATTGAGATTATAGTAACATGTTTATTTTTGTCTTAAATGAGAATGGTTTGACAAATAGAATGACGCCTTTTAAATACTTCGTATATTTCATATTCCATTTTGGTCCCAAAACAATCTTTAGTCATTATTTTTCTTCGATATAGAATATTAGTTTTCAGTTCAAAGTATAAAAATATTATATTTGGACAATCTTATTAAAAAGAGAATGGATAAATAAAAGGTGAAAGTTTACAGGTAATAACTCTTAGACCTTATTTCTGGAAGTATATAAAATGAATCTAGTTTACAAGGACGTTATCTTACGGCCGTGATGAAGAATAATAATCAGAGGCTAAAATTAACCCCTACTTACCGACACTAGCACTAGATGCCGCTATGTATTTTAAAAACGTAATTTATTAGTTGCTTATTTAATTTTATTACATTTTATTTTTATATATCTTAAAGCTACGTCTTTTATTATTTATAGAAATTATGATACATTTTGCAAAGAGCAAATTATTCATTTGCATGTTACCTGAGATCTACCTTGTTATTCAAAACGATCGATGTGTGCTGCAGCAAAAATCGGTTCGATTTTGCAATTTAAATTGATCCGTAAATACTAATATACAATCATGTATAATTATATTTAGAACAAAGATTGAATCTGGGAACCTACAGCCAGAAATCAAATTAAGGTACTGAGTATACTTATACCATAAATAAATTTGAGTATACTCGTATGCTGCTCATAGCACATATATCTTACCGGAATAACACTAGCATCAGAAGGGTTAGACACAAAACGTTTAATGTTTATTGGTGCCTGTATCCCTTTATTCAGTCAATAGAAACCATTCTAGCAACAAAGGCTTTATGAAAATTATACCTTCCGACTTCTGATATAATGTTCACTTTTGATCGATTATATGACCTGTTTCACACGACAAGCGTTAGAAATTAATAATAATTAAGAGGGGACGTTCTTCGCCGTTTATTCAGTGATAACTATATGAATAAATAAATTTGAATTTAAATATGCACTTTACAAAAATCTAATTTTACAAATTTAAATACACACAACAACCAATAAGTATGTTATAAATAAAAGAAAATAAAATAGTTTAAACTGTTGTTATTACGTAACGGATTCATGTTCTGCTAATTATTCAGTGAAGCAACTTGTTTCCAGGAACCAGGAACTTGAGGTCAATGACACGTTCAAATGAAGCGGTAATTTCCAGTCCTCATGAGTAGACATGTGCGACTGATATCAAATAAGACTATTTATTTTACTATCTTTCGTTCCCCCGCTTACTTCTTACTTCCGATTACTTCTTGGCAATGCATGATACCACTTACAATCAGATGACCCATCTAACCGTTTGCCGAGTACCTCCAAAAAAAATTAAAAGGTATGCAATACTGACTCGCTACATCTGAGATGTCATTGAAAAGAATAGTTGATTTTAAGAACAGAACTGCATGAACACTGTATTAAGTTCTAAAAAATACCGGAGACTGCAATCGTAAAAAGTTTCAGTATCGTCTTTTAAAGCGCCAGTCGTATGGAGTGGCTTTAAACTGTCCGCAGTGGAAATTACGTGCCGTCGAACAAAGATGAAATCTCATTGAACAAACAAAAGCCATCCGAGCGACCTATTGTTTGAAACCAATTGAAAAATAATACTTTCATACCTTATATTTATATTGCGAAATTGCAGCGTTTTGTAAGCTGTTAGCATAGTTACGACTTATCGGCACACTATGAGAAAATGAGATGATCGTAGTAACATTGTTAGTATTTCATTAGGTACTTCATGTAGATAACAGTCAACACTGTTACCAGAACGTTTTAGTATAGATCATTTGGTGAAGAAACTATTCGAATCTATCATAATTCAAATTTTAATTAATTCGTTAAACAGTTTCATTCACGTCAGTATTGGTTTAGTTATGAGTTTATTTTTTATTGAGCCACGGATTTGATTTTGCAAATATTTGTTCACAACATAACGAGTAACACAGGGACACTGAGCGCCATGGTGGGTGTGAAGCTCGACCACCTACCTGACCACCCTATCATTCCGTTCTGAACGAGCATCGAGGATTACACCCTAAATGATATTAATTTAATAATGTTGTAGGAAGCCTGGCATACACATGACATCACACCACAAACACCATGGCCGGAGAACAAACTATATCTGTCACATAACCCGCAGATGCTCAGCCCGGGAATCAAAGCCGGGGTCCTCGCTCGGCAAGCAGGACCTACCGACTAGACTACAGGATCGACATCAACGTAGGTACGCGTAGACTCGTGCCGATCACTAATGCATTATAATCTCAACTTCTTATCACGATAAGAAAATGACTTGCAGTTAATAATCTATGTGGTAATAATTATCGAAGCATCCTGTGCAATTCGCTGACCTACAGAACTAAATGATTACCATACAATAATAAATGATGCATCTGTCAATACGGTTACATAAGTTACGTATGAAGACGTTAAAATAATAAGTTTGGCCGCAGGTAGAATGGCACATTGATGACCTAATCTCAGATTAACAGACAACCGACAGACAGACGAGCTGATGGCAAGTTCAATCTGATAGGCAACTGTTTGTCTTATTCAAAATTTATTGCAAGATCATTTAAATATGTTACGATACATTTCCATTACAAAGACTGTCTGAGCACAATAATTTTAAAATATGTAATAGTATGATACTGAGTGATTTTCGAGGAAAGTTTAGGTGTATGACATAAATATAAAATTTATACAGGGTGCAGTATCTATTTATAAACATAATCATTCTTCACAACCATCTCTCGCGAAGTGTGATGAACGCAGATTAACAGTACAATAAAAGCAAAACATAAGTGAAGAATGTAAAAATAACGAAACGCGATCTATCATTTATAGCGATCTCTTCCAGATATCCTAGGAGAGCCAGAATATGAGAGCGGAAAGATGATTGGAAACAATTACTTATAGATAACAAATATGAATAACTTCACATTATGCAGAATAGACAGTGGGATAGGAATCGAAGCAAAATTTCACAACACACTAAAAAGTGTATTAAACTGGTATAGAGATGGATAGTTAAATATTTATTACTTTCACAAAGTAATTATCGAAAGAACCAGATCGAATATTTCGATCGTACACTTCGTTTATTTCTCATTCATTCAAATCTTAGAAATGTTATGAATGATCTATATTTATTGAAATGCTCATTGAAGTCTAGATATAATGAAACACGACCTAAGGCCAACCACAAACGTTAAACCCGTACGGTATAAACTAAAATGTTGAACCCTAAATAGGATATTTATTTGTGGTAATTATCGTTACAGAATTTACAAATACAATTTTTCTTCTTTATGTTTCGATATACTAAGTACACAACTATAATACAAATACAATTACAAAATGAAATGAAATTGTAGCGAAAAGTAAGGAAATGGCTTGCAAAAAACCTACATAGTGGTATAGAACCAATGTTCTCTGGTTTTCAGTACTCTAGAACATAGAACTAGAACATAGAACTTTCCATCTATCTATCTTTCTATTAATCTATCTAGCATTCTATCTATCTATCTCGTCCACTGCTGAACATAGTCCTCCTGTAATTGGCACCATTCCGACCGTTCCTGGGCTTTACTCTTTTTACATGCCCATCAGCAACATTGACTAAACTTCACACAAATTATATAAGTAACTGTTTGATTACGTACTTATCGATTGGAATACTTAAATTCAAAATAATCCAGTCGACCTAGAATGTACATTCAAATTCAAATATTACCTAAAATTACATTAAATTATAAACATATCATATTCAATCACAATTATATTTTGTGTACAGAGTAACAAGATCTTACTTAAGCTTTCGGCGAATGACCCGCCGTTCGAGATTTTTGTAAGTTGAACTAAAAATCAAGGCCGCAATATGACGTCTTTCGCCCAGTGTTTTCTTTTCGGGTCTCTGTTGCAGCTACAAATTTAATTGATTTGATTTAATGATTATCTTTATGTTACTGTTATTTTCTTGTTAGTGTTACGCACTGTCATATGACTACTTCAAACTGTACATTTATATATGTTTTTCTTTCCCTTTTAGTTAATTTCTCATTTTTAATATTTAAGTAAATAGCTGTCAAACGAAGACGGGCCACCTGATGGTAAGTGATTACTGCCACTTACTGACGTACTTAACACCGGCAAATCAAAGATAAAGCGGTAACTCACTCGTTGACTGATTGTCCAACACTAAAACTGAAGCACATTTAAGATATTTTACGTTTGAATCTACAAAGAGGACGGTAGTTAACCTTGCACACCAACAACCCCACCATTATCCTCGAGTACAATTGTGATTAAACTGGGTGGTACGGATTACACTGATTTACATCAGGAGAACCGTAGCGTGTTTACCTCATCAGATGGGCTAAAGGATGGATAGAACCAATAACAAAATATTAACATGATAATTATTCAAAAATTTTGTATCAGTCTATACGGGTATCTAATTAAACAATTGAAGTCGATTTCCCATCAACTGAGCTTAAAATAAGTTGCAGTTACAAGTAAAAGTTCGTACAACAATCTACAAATAATTTTGAAACTTAAAAATTTGCGAGTTAGTATCTACTATGGGGCCATCTTAACCGAACAGTTACTTTCAATTCAACAATATGTTTAACAATACAATGGCGCTTGTTTACAAAGTTTGTTTCTCGAACGGTTTTTGCTATGAAGTTCCGTAGTAGGTTTTTTCATCTTTATGTATTTGGAATTAAGATGTCAAACGAGATACAAAAAGATTGCTACTCTATTTATAAGTTTCCATTTAAGAATGGTATGAGGAAATAAATTACAATAAAGGTTTTACATTTTATAACTGTAATACATAAATTTACATGGTTTATGGTCGGTTTATACATAAATAGTAGTACGAGTTAAAGTGTAACACTGCAGTATAGTATTAGTATTTGAACAACCCACTGGGAAAATGGATCGCAATGTCACGGGCATCCTTACATATGTAAATAGTTGACAATCGACCAGAGAGCCCTCCTGTTGGCATACAGTCAGAGCTGCGAATGGACGTCTCTAATACTAAACGGATCACTAACCAGTTGTCAACCTATATGTATACAATAGGCCTAAATATAACATAGTTACTTTTACTTTTTTTTATGTTAATAGCCGACAAACGAGCAGACGAGCCACCTGATGGTAAGTGGTCACCAGGAAATTAGAAGACGGTAAAAAAGAAAGAAAGAAAAGAAGTTACTTTTACTTTTTAAAATAACTGGTTTTAATTTCAGTTTTAAATATATGTGTTATATACTTTACCTGTATAATATCTGACATATTTAATCAAATTATTATATTAATTACATGTAAATTTGACTACAAAGTAATTTTCCCATATCAATCATTGCCCTGGATAAAAGAGCGAAAAAATGCCAATTAAAATATAATTCTTTCACGATTTCACTTAATAAATGATGTAATTGGGTTATAATAAGGCACGAGAATGAAAAATTAATTATATCGTAGATACAAGGCACAAGGTTTCAATGTAAAATCTATCATATTTATACGTAACGTAAACAATTTGCTCTCAATTATATTAGTTGTCGACAACCTTAGTTTTCATTCTAAAAAGGATTTATGTTGAAGAACGTAAGGTTGAAATTAACTCACATAGAACACAGTCAATGTGTGTGAACTTTGTCGCAGTTGACCGGCTGGTTTCGGATTGCAAATGTCTGTGCATTTAATTAGGCCGTCTAGAATGTGGATGCATGGAGACGGCAGTAGCGATATTGAGCTCCTAAAGTACTCTAAATTACTGATCGTTACAACACATAATTGTCCTACTGCTGGGCTTCGTCTCACTTTAATAGGGGTTAAAGATGCAGTCCACGTTGACGGAGTGTTGATCGGCAAATTTCACACACCTTTAAGACAATCATGAATATAAACAGGCACGCAGGTATTCTCACGATATTTTCCTTAACTGAAGTGACAATTAATTCGCATATACTTAATACGCACATAATTAGAAAAATTACAAGGCGCGTGCAGATTCCATCTTGAGTCCCCCGTATGAGAGACTGACATCGAAACATTTAGGCTATCACATCTAAAATACTTGTGAAAGTAATTTAACACATAGGTAAAATAAAGAAGTGCTCATAGTGACGGCTTCTGTCAACAGTATCGACCTAGTTTCGTAGCACCGCGCGTGTGATCGGGAGCTGGAAGGGTGACTACTAATGGCAAACTTTCTTGTGGTCGTACGTGCTTCGGAGGACAGCCTAAATCTTTGTACCCGGTTCTTATTTTTACTTGGCTTTCGTTAAACTATGTATTTAACTGTATTGTATTGTAACTATGCATTGTAGATAGCACAAGGTCTTCCAACACCAATTAGCCACTAACTCCCTTTATGTACACACGTGTAGCATAGTGTATCTAGATTCTCCGTGTTCGACAGTGAGGATCGTATATGGTGAATCCATACAAAAATACTTACAAAATATTTATTATTTCTACAGAGTTTATTAACCTAATTGTTGCCCGCAGAGTCTGTTCAACTGGACCACGTGTGCATGAACTGGCTATGTAGACCGACCGACTTAATGTAATGACTGCACATTGCATAGATAGTGCAGTGAGATCGATGCACTTTTGATTTATTGAGGTAAAACGCATTTGAGATCACTGATTGATATACCTCAAATATTTTAAGTGTGTATTTCAGTTATGCAGATAAAATATATAATTATTATTTGTTTATTTATTAATAAGTTTAATATAAATATTAAAATTACAAGAGAACAAGAGCCGAGACTTATTATTTATTAATTTCATAAAATTTTGCCCCGGCCGGAATTGAACCTAAAGCTCTTCAATGGGCAGGATTTATGTGACTGTCTAATTGACCATCATTATTAGGAAAATAAATATAATAGAACCGAATATACGCTAAAAGTTATCCAGAGAGATTTGAACGTTACAAGCTTAAAATGTATTATTAAGTTCTCCCTTACCACTTGCATAAATCTATACAAAATCACCAACACGAAAGTTTAAAATATCTACGGAAACCGTAAATATTAATGGGTTTCGCACAAGGATTCGATTCAGACTAGACATAGTTTTTGTAATTTTCATAAGCGATATATTTGAAAGTTACATTGAAAGAACGAGATGTACGACAACTTCGAACATACCTACAGCGATAGTAAAACGGTATAAGTAGCGCAGCTGCGAATGACTCGGGTGGCCGGGAACGTAAACAAATCAATCCGACTTGCCCTCCCGTAGTCGCTGTTTATCTACGATAGGGCTGCCATCACGATCTATCTTCTCACACCCAGACAAACGATTCTACGAAGCTCGAAATGGAGATTTATATATGAAATCATGGAATGGCTACATGGCATACGAGTATATGTATAACCAAATTTAATAAACCTTGATGTTAAATTTGCTTGTATGGTGTTCGATTATCTTTTTGGCCCCTCTCAATTAGGGGACAATTTAAATCTTGTAGTTCTGATGTAAATTGCGAGCTCCCACTCGCTTGAGTGATATTAAGAATTGTGATTTCGTTAAAGTACTCAATAAAGTTGGTTCCGAATACACAAATGATATATAATATAGCTTAAATTATCTATAACTAAAACCGACTAAAACTTATTTTGTTACCCTAAATACAAATATACTACACGAAAATAATATATATTGTACTAAAATAAAATTTCGTATAAAAAGATGAATGTGGCAACCCTACTTCCAAATGGATCACGCCCTCCCGCCACGAAGCTACACATAAAGTATCAATAAACATCGATAGCTTTTTAATGCATCCTCATGTGGTACCCGTCACGAAAGTATTACCACGTGTTTATTAATCATAAAGTAGATAGTATTATCGTAGTTACAACCTTTTTTAGTTTTGTCGGAGAATATCCATAACATACTCGGTATCTTTAGGGGATCGATGACGGTAATTTACGGTCGGTCCATATTCAAATTCACGACACTCAATATTTTTATTTTTATTAATAAATCAAATAATATTACAGTACAAAACAAATCAATTAAAAGCAATACAGAAATTAGGAAAGTTTACATTGGTAACTTTTTCCAATTTATATATATGCGTAGAACCAATAAATTGTTTCAGCGAAGGAATACACGCGGACATCAGTATACTGATAAGTTGGTAAGCGAATAGAACAAACTTACAAATACACGTAGGCAATTTGAATTTTCACCACGTACTCCGGCATCGTCGCCGCCGAGCGATGTACAATTCTATTTTTCAGATACTCCGCTTCGATTTGCTTCGCTTCAATGGATAGACGTTCGAAGTCGTGAGGTCTTTGCGCCAGACGGTGCGTTTAGGGTTAATAGTAAGAAATTCTTCCTCAGTATAATAAATAATATACAAGTTTAAAAGCATATGTGAATTTTTTATTAAATATATTATTTCTGTATATAGATTGGTACAACCTGTCATGTTATTTTACACCGACAGCACTTTTCAATTTGTAAATAAATCCAGTCGGCATTAAGTCCACTCATTGAAATATATTAAAATCACATGTAAGTAAATATATAATTTTATTCTTTTAACTTTCATAATATTGTTTTCATGTTCTTTAAGAACCATTTAATTTTTTCTATCGTGTAATTGCTCTGTTTCTTAGCTTTGTGTTTAAATGTATTAGTGGTTTATATCTGAATATATTGATTATTTTTGTTCTGTAAATAGCTAATGTACCCTAAACCAATTTTGTTTGCCTTTATTTTATTTTCAGTGTTATTAGGAATAATAATTGAATATTAGGCACATTTTCTGTTTACCAATATGATCGTCATTGGAAATTTTTTATGTTTTTATTGCTGTACAATACGAGATAAAACAGTGTCAAAAATTAAGAAAATCTCTTACAAAAGGGCAAAATAACCTTTGCATATTTCTCATGTTAAATTAATAGGTTAAATTTATTTTCCATGCACGAGTCGCCGTTTATTTATTAATATGGTGAAATAACTAAATTCGGCATTCGACAAGTCAATTGGTATGACGCAATGTGAATCGGTTGGACCGAATATCTCTAAGCATTTATCGTGGTTTCGTAAAATTATCTCTTCACGATCAGTTTTCTCGGAATGATCATATCTTGAAACAAAATACTGATCTGTGACTTTATGGCTGCGCTGCGGGATTACCACACACTTTATGAATCAAATGTAGGGCGATAAGTTTACTAACACTGTTATGTGATTTCAATTATTTAATAAAGCTCCGTTGCTTGCACGCTACAAGAAAAATTGTATATGAAAATGCTACGAATTGATAAGTAGGTACGACGCCCAGTTGTTATTAGCATTTTTTACAAGTCATTTCTTAAGAACTATACAAAATAATACCAAGAAAACTGTGACATTTGGAACAAGAAAATAAAAAAAGGTAAGTAAGTCTGTCTATCATAATAATCAGTTGCTAATTCATGATTATAAATTCACATCTAGATTTGTGAACCTGACTTTATTTTGAAGTTTTGAAGCTATGTATATGATATGAAAACAAAATTATGTACTTTTTAAAAAATAACATTTGAATATGTTACTGACCTGGAAGAGCAGGTAGCCAGAATCGTACATCCAGAAGTCATCTGGCGCGTTGCCCGGCTTGGTGAGGTGGATGGCGAGGCAACGCTGCAGGATCAGTTGGCAGCGCTGCCCCCCCGCTCCGCGCCCGCTCATACCTTAGGCAGGCGGCGGCATGCTCTGTGGACAGAGAAACAAACTAAATTAACACCACGAGCATAAGAATTCAGGAGTTCCATTTACAGTGCACATCCAGTGACCCTCGGGACGAGGTCACTGGGCATTGCACATGATAGACACCAGTACGCTCACACGTAATTTCGCAGCCATCCTGGACACACCGAATGACTCCAAGATGGATAGAATGTTGAAAATTCCTGTTCAATAAGCGGAAAATTTAAGAAATAATACGACAAGAAAGGTTTCATGGATCTTGGGTTGTGGTGTTGTACCCGAATTGCTGTTTTTATACCAATAGCAAACAACAATCAGATAGAACACCTAATATTTAATGGTAATCGTCTGTTATTGACAACTGTCAATCAAAAACAATATCTGTAAGGTGTCAAACGTGTTATCACTCAAGAGAAATTCTTTATGGATGCTTCATAGCACTCACAACGTAAACACACAACTCATAATGCTATTAAGGACGTAATACTTGGGATATTCACTGATGTATTTTTGTTAATAGAATAAATTATGATATGATAGAATGCCGCTGTCCTAACCATTGAAGATGATAAAGAATTGTGTTAATTAAAGAAAATGTATCTCTTCTTCTTCTGAATGTATAATCAGATTACGAATTATATTTTTAACTAAGTGAGCTACGAAAACTGATGTGTGTTTGGACTTGAAACAAATTTTTACTTCTAAAAGCTATTAACTGTACTTCAAAATACGCAAATGAAGCAGGATCTGGTCAATCCTCGAATAACGACAATAATTTCATTCCGATCATGACTTTAGTTCTGACGTACTAACACGTTTATAACAAAAAACATAAGAGCTTTCATCAAAAAGAGGAACGCAGAACAGACATCTATATTTTCTTTCACTTCTTTGATAACAGAATCAGAAATACTAACAAAGCTTTCACGCAGACCTAACAAGATCGTGTGAAGAGGGCTTTACGTAAGAAATTGAGTTCCTTTTGAGGCGGCGCCGTTATTACTTCATTTGTCAACATGGACTACTATATGACTACCGACACCTGAATCAATATACCCATTTCGAATCCATTTTCCGTATCAGCTCACGCTTGTGCAACGAGCGTTGTTAGAGAGATATTCGCCATCCTTCATTTCGATACGAATGTGTACTTGCGCATGGTTCCGTAACCATCGTTCAAACTGATCGTTTAGTGACTTAACGTCATTCGAACTGGAAGTCTAGGAGAAAGGGATTATTACACTTAACCGAGCCAAGCGTACAGAGCAAACACTAAGCGAGCGATCATTTATCTTTCGTGTACAGTGGCGCCGCTGTGTTTAACTCATTGAAATGTGTTTTTTTATTAATCGAACTTTACCACAGTCTGATAGAAAATGTAGCATCTCAGCGTGTAGAAGTACGAAAGATTTACATTATAATGCCATCTCAACTTAAACCAGATGAATCAACCCTAATAATGGCATAAGATACTAAAAATCCTTCTCTTGCTGGCATCTCCTTGGCTGGCAGCAGCACATCGGTGATTTTTTGATGTTCATAAGTCTATGAACTGTGTGTCGATGTTTTTACTCGTTTATCGATTGTTGTAATAATGAAAGAGTAGATAAACTGCCCATTTTCACCTTCCAATGATCTGGCGTATACAAAATCAATCTTTACTGAATGCATCAGTACTAACCCTTATAAATTGTCCAATGACTTCGCCCCTTGTGGAGCAACAAATATGCAGTTTAGCTTTGGACCACGGTACCTACATCCTCGTGCTAAGATTTCCAATACTATGGGTGACATAGACATAACTTTGTAACATGGCATAATCTACACACGAAAATAAATATTAGTGTGCCATATAAAGAAGCGGAGAGTCTTAAGTTAACAGATAGGTTCACTATCGAATGAGCGTTAAAGATAACTAAGGGCGTAAAAACCATCATCTACTTACATTAGGGCATGACAGGCATGACGACAAAAATCACAAAGTGGTTTTCTACGAAGTAACAAGACTATTGACTACTTTACAATTTAAAAAATTTAATGGTAAGCACTCCCGTAAACAATCGCCGGATTTTATTAAGTTTTTGTCCTCAGATCTACTTGCATTTTGAGTGACTAAATCATTTCCTGCCTAGATTGGCACTAGGAGTTGGAGCCAATTTGCATTTTTAAATTTAACGCTTTGATTATACAGCTAACATCGTGGAACTAAGTTTTTGTTTCGCAGAATTTTTCATTGGTTCAATGTATGTATGGTTACAATAATTCCTGTCGTGATGAAACAGAAAAAAAAAAAATTTTTCAAGTGAGTTAAATTCGTCGGAATCGATTATGAACCCAAAATATGAAATCTTCATTCTTCAAATCACGAATCATGGGCAGATTTGAAATTGCGAATTGGGAGATAAATTACATAGCTAGAAGGTATATTTTACAATTGCTAGGGAAGGTAATTTTTTAATTGCGACATGGTGAAATTTCTAATGGTTGGATCTCAATCTAACACCAAATCCAAATAAGCACTTACGACCTTAGTAGTCCCGTTGGTAAGGGTCGGTCCCTAGTTCGATCCGCACCCGGACAGAAATTTATGTGGTAGATAAAAATTAATTTTCGGGTATCCTTTAGAACGTTATAGCGAAAGACATTAACTAATTTTAATCTCTTCGATCATAGCCAAATACTGCAATAACACAGGATGGTGAAACGTGAAATTATTGCAGAAGAAAGGGCGTAGGTATGCAGAGGACGTGCAACTGTTCCTTTCGATGTGTATGAGTAATGACATACTGCGTCCTGTGGCCATCGAGCATTACATTAAAATATAGTATGCTCAGAGTAGACACAAGACAACATTGTTTTCAGCAACAATATACTGAGCACTGATGTATTGTTCGAGACCCTTGACATGACATTTTTAGAACAAGGTAATACTAGGAACTAATTGTGAACGCATTTGTCGTCCTTTCACGGATTGAATCTTGCATAAAGTTACGCTCAAAGTAACTAATAGTCCATTAGATTCCGTCTGACAGAGCAAATGGTCGCCATTAGATTTATATTCCGCACAATGTTATTGATTAAATGACGGTGGCACGTACAAATACACGCATAAATCTTTATCAAAATCTATTTATTTAGAATTTTGTAATAGTCTGCGGTGACACCAGCTTTCTTATGTAACTTAACCGAAAACTCCAGGTACGTTTATGTTATAATCCAATCGAACGAAACGAATTAAAATTAATCAAACAAATTATTGTTGATGCATGTTGGTAGGTCAGGTCATTTACTCTTTAGCCGAGCAATTGGTTTCGGTTCGACTAGTTATTGATGCGTAGATAATAGTTTTTAGGCCTTGTATTCGCCACTCGCACCACAGGAAATCCTAGCCAGGAAATGAATGTGTAAGCGGTTATTTATAAATTAATTAATTTTTTAGTCAATTCTTTACGCGTTGTTTTGTTGGGTTCAACGCAACGCATGACTGATCAACTGGGCTCTGATCTCTTCCCTTTTTACCGGGTTATAAAGGATCACTTTGAAAGAAGTGTCTACCTACTCGTATTTTTACCCATAAAACTCTGGTTGGAAGTCATCTAGAACACATGACAAGGCTCCGGAATTCTATATGAATGCACCGGTGTATAAGAACTTTTGACTGACGTTTAAGTCACTAACATGTATATTTAACTAAAACAGCGTGGAGGAACACACCTTCTAACCCTCAGATATATATAAAGTAAGTCAGTAAGGATGCTTATTGGATGCACATTACTATTCTGACATTTCATTTTCGGAGCGTATTTACAAATAAAATATTAAGGTGCGCAAAACTACGGGTGAAAGCTGGAAATACTTGACAAGTAAAAGCCAGAAAAAACTGTGAGGTACGTGAGGTTATTGTGGGGAAACAGCTCTTGGCGGCTAATGATCTAGCGCTTTAAGCCCCCGACAAGAGCTCAGGAATGATCGCTTTGCATTGAGTTGTGGAAGCGTTCAAAATAGGTAACTACAGTTTATTAACACTCAAAGAACTTATAAAAAATAACTTAAGTATTTCTGCGTGCTCCTTTTTGAAAATGTATAAAAACATTTTTAAAATATTATAAATTATTTTGCAGCAGTTCGCGATCTATGTTTCTTTTAAACCAAGAACATGACTTTAATAAGTGTATAAATGTCGATTTTCCACCCAGACAACCCAAATGAAACGCCGGCTTTCAAGCTGCTGCTATCTTTCCTTATTTATATAGTGATTATAAGCTATGAATCAGGTTTTGTTGTCTCCATGGTGATATACAAAGAAGACTTGACAAATACCGCAAACAAATATTTACGTATTTAGAATATATGGGGGACTCTTCACTCAGTAGCCAGAGTCGCTATCAATTAAGCTGTACATATGTATCAGCTGAACATAAACCAAGGATTTTTCAACTCGTTTTATTAAGTTACATTTCTAGTATGTGCAAATATACCCACCCGCACGTGACTCACAATGAAACAGGTTTAAGTAGTTAATGAAACTTCCTTTTATTTTAAAACTGATTGCAGGTAATTAAGTTAACGTTTGTTTGCGAACGTAATTACTTATTGTCAGGCGGCCCGGCTTTGGCTGTGCCGGCGCGGACGGTGCAGTGTGCTGAAGGATTTTTAAAAAGATCGATATTTTGTTCGCAAAAGCTTTTTATTTTGTATATTATTAACATGCTGAAACTGCAATCTGTATGTCAAGTTTAGGTAGGTGTGATATATAACTGAGTTCACTTAGATATGTAGGTACGTGTCGAGAACGACATGAACATACAATTATGAACTGCTAAGACCCCAGAACAGATATTATTTACCTGAGTATGAATATTTGCTGGGAATCCAACCCGACATACTTCAATGGGCAAACAGAGCACAATTAGAATAAAGAAATTAAGCATGATTCGGCTTAAACTTTAAACAAAAATTAGTCTAAAAGAAACCATTCCAGTCCCATTGAATTGATTAGTTACTGAGTATGGATTGAGGCTAGTATATTAAACATCGTAGCGGAAGGCGAATAATTATATAAATCGACATAATTTTCAGTGTCCCGGCTAACAGCTTTTAGAGAACGCATTTCCATAATCGGAAACTTTACCTCACGTCGTATCTAGTTGCCGACGCTTTCTTTATTTGAATATTAGCTTTATGGTGTCGTTAAAAGGTTGGAATTTCTTCGTAGCTAAATACGGCAAGTGTCGCACTACGGTTATAAGGTTCGCGTTTCGTTCTCAACACGACAACCAGCGAGCGAGTACAATGCCACTTGAATTAAGTTACGCAAGTTTTGTTGATTTACTTCGCCGGGAAGAGATAATACTTGACGCAGAAATGCACATTTAGCCAACTTCATTACCATTTTAGCTTGATGAATCTTCCGGTGAACAGTGTTGCGACCATAGAATTAATAGGTCTCGCCTTTTTATAGCTGCTATTATTTAATTTAACCGACAAGTATTATTGTATTGCTGATAAATGCAGAGTTGTGCATCATTTGGCGTGGTCGGAAGTCGGACAGAATTGTTAAATGGTTTTGTTGTTGTGAAACCGAAAAACATAACACTGTCACGGTTGTTGTAGAAGAACGATGACATTTAAGGAAACTTACCATCCTTAACCAGCTGAAGTACAAGCAATATAAGCAAGCAAGCAAGCCGTACATCAAGAAAGACATCGCATCTACTTCTTAGCAGTTAACAGGGTTCCTGATAGTGAAAGATGGCTTCGATTGAAAACTTGTGGTAGATCTTAATTTGTAAGCTAACTTACACAATTATGTAAATCTTATTGCCAAAAAATAACCCCTTAAGCTTTGCCAGAGGTCTTTGGGGGGCCCGAAAGTGCACAAACTCGATTTAGCAAACAATTTTGATTATCCGGTCTGAATAAGTGTGGCCCAATACATAGCAGACTTCTCAAGAAACTGTAAATTGTAGGTACAATAGTCACTATTTAAGACACTTTGGATAGCGTCGTGGGACATAGATGTTAATTATATGCTCTGGTAACACACTCATGTGACATTGGTGACGGTGAGCACATACCATCAATTGGTTTGGATGTCAATATTTCAAACTATAAACAAAAGTTAACTTTTAGATGAAACTACTTTTTTGCAGAACCAAAATTAAAATTGTAATTTTCATTTATATCTAAAACAGTTCGAATCTACGGAATTTCAAAGTTCTTAATTTAGCGCAGACTCAACAATTTTTAAACTTAAGAACGCTGCTGACACCTGTTTAACAAAACTTAGTTGGAGAGCTAGATAACTCAACATGTTATGTACGTAAAATAATAAAATGCATTAGTTGACTATTTTTTACATTCACAAAAGTATCGTTCACCAATCTGTATCTTTTCGGAGTTTTCTTTGTTAAGTCTTAAAAATACAAAATGTAATGGTTTTTTAACACAAACATTAAAATGCACGCACACTTTCACCCCCAAACAAGTTCACTGTGACCAAAGTGGTATATATATATAAATTTTTTCACAACACAAACACCAAGTATAAACATTTTATTCAGTCATACCCAGATGCTTCATTTGGCAGGTTAGGCCACTAACAATTATTAATATAAATCAAAGTTCAAGTTATTTCATGTATGCTACACACGGAATCAAATTATACAAAAGGAATTCTTCTCCGTAAGTGTTCAATGCGGAAAGTCAACGTAAAACGAGAAATAAAGTAATTAAACCGTCTAACTAAGCTTTAATACGACTCTACTTACCTTTGACGGAATGTAAAATTCACATTATACAAGTTTTGTCATTAACAGTTCCTCAATTTGTAGGCACTATAACGTTACACACGCAGGTAAGAAGACCTCCTCTACATTCTCCATCAACAATTCATATTGAAGAATTTGAAATGGAAACCATTATTTGCCGATGTCTGGTTATATAGTAGTTTTAAGCACATTATCAAGGCAAACAATTCTTTATAAAAACATGGTTACAATTTGACGTGTTTTATTCAAGGTAAAATTGTAACTGAACCGAAGTATCAAGATAAAATCTCAATAGCGCTGACTTTAGCAGTCAAAATAAATGTTAATGACAAATTTTAGTTCATTTTATTACACCATAACTTAGTATATCTTATTTTTACCTTGTAAAATTATAATATTTACTTATTACAAGGTTGGTTAATACCGGGTTAATACTAACAATTAACCAATACAGTAAAAAAGTTAAAAAAAGTAATAGATAAAATTAAAAAATGTATTTAAAATTGTGTAATTAATGTTACATTAACGTAATTAAAATACTTGATGAATAATATAGGTATAATAAATTATATATTTTTATAATTTTCTTCAATCTGTCTGGTCATTACAACCCATATCGTCCCACTGCTGAACTCTGGTCTCCTCTCACAATAAGAAAAGTCCAGGCCATCGTCTGCCACGTTCGCCAATGCGGATTGACATACTTCACATATCTTTGAGAACTTTATGGACAATGCTCAGGCATGCGAATTTACTCACGATATTTTCCTTCACCGTAGCATATGAAAAATAATTTGTAAATTGCAAATAATTTGAAAATTAAAGGAACATGCAGGATTCGATCTCAGGTCTCTCTTGAGGAAAATTCACGTTCAAACAACTAGGCTATAACTGCAGCTGTCATTGCCAATCTCCCTGAGTATCGCTCAAATACAGAAATCTAGACAGAGTAACAGATCATATGTATGTAATCACAATCAATGCAACTTCATCGCAATAACAGCGGGCCCTACACATATCGTAAGTATCCTGTGTTGAGTCAGATTAATTGTTAAATGTGTAGAATACTATCACACAAATTTCAAAGCAGCGACTTCTATTGTTGTTTCATCGGTCGCGATATTGCATATCAAACTTCAGTATGAAGGTGAGGATCTTGAAAACTGTTACGGTTGAAATCACTGACAAAGTTTTGGCTCTGTGTCATAATTTTAAAATCTTACATAAAAATATTACCACTAGTGTGTACTTGATTAAACTAAAGAAATATATATATACATATACTCGAATTGACATAATAAACTTCCATTTCCTTTTTATTCGATCGCGTGCGTCCGTCCGTACTATGTTAAATTGCGGCACCAGACCATTTTGAGAATTAAGGTCGTGCCATACTACAGCTTGAGTCACTGACGCTCAAAGTATAGAACAATTTTCGCGCTTTTTCAAGAACTTTATTTAATATCTTTCACGGAGTCACATAAGTTTTGCAATACTTCAATTTGGTAGCCGTCACAAGCTCGTTGGACATAGGGTAAAGATTTCTGTGCTAAATATTTTATAACACACATTAACCCGTATTTTCTTTGACAACTTTCTCGAAAAAAATGTATAAGCAATGAGAAAACCGTAAACAGTAATTAAATCTAAGTATTAAATGTAGAAACATACAAAAAGGTAATTTTTGTTTTACTATTTTTTAGGTGTTTAAAAGCACCGGAGCTTCCATTAGAAAATAGAAAACAGTTTTGTACGGATCTCATATCATCATTGATTGAGAACCACTGGTGTACGTCTATTGTCGGCTATTATAACGGCATCATCGCCAATTCAAATGTTATGCAAGTGGGCATTGCGAATGTACTGTTTTTACGTCACCTCGTATATCCTAAACCTCTTGTTCGGCTTACCGACGTGATGGCTGTCAAAACAATGGAAAAGTATTAACAAGTAATGTTTCTCATTTTCATTTCACAATTACTTAATCTTGTTGTTATTTTTTGATGTTACTTAATCCTAATTCGCTTGTTCCAACATCTTTTACTACAACGTCATTTGCTTTATTATATACATAACCCTTAAATAAATTGATGTAATAAAGAAAACGATACCAGAATATAATATCGAAGAGAAATCGGTATTATCTGTATTTTTGGTAACTCCACTTTCTTATTTTATTCGCTTTCTTAATTATTTTCCTTTTTAAATATTACCATTAAAAATAATAAAACTTCCTTTTTATGACTTCGATATTTATTTTATATAATCCGATATAATTATAATGTAAGATTTTTCCACAAATAAAAATAATAATAAAATCCTAGTACTGCCATTTAAATACAATACATTAAGTTTCAACCTAAACGATGAAGTTACTTCTGTTTATTTTCCTTCTCTGAATTACCTGAAAGAGATCGTTTGCAACGAAGACTACGCTGCGTATATAATTTTTCTCTGTGTGTGTTTTTGCTACGATTTAATACGATTCGCTACGATTTATCTGTACATTGCCATAAAATCTGGACATGAACGATAATTTAAAACTAATTGAGGAGGTATAAGATGTCTCAACTTTTCCCTGTTTGTTTGAGCATTACGTAAAAAAAAGCAGAATTGATTTCAACGCGCTTTTTAATATTGCAAAGCCTTAAAAACTATTATGTGATACATTAAAATAGGTTTGATAAAACCAGAATACAGTTTTAACTCTGTGTCTCAGCTACGAGTATGTACTATCATACGGGATGGTTTCGGATAAGTATTACTAAATGAATATGCAAGAGTATGAGTATGCAAGAGGTTCGAATATGTTCAATCACCGACTACACAATGACCATTAGTCTACAACTCACCCACGTAATATCATATTTACATGTACAGCTCACTCGTAAAGTTTCTCCAGATCTGCTTGATTACTTTCTCTGTGAATCTTTATGGAATGGTAGGTAACGCAAAATGCGTACGTGGGTACAGGTACGTATGTAACTTGTACGCGTTGTGAGAAATAACTAATATAATACGAGTTTACGAACTAGTTTACGAACTAGTTTACGACAAAGCGTCGTTACTATTTAAGAAATAAATGTGATTAATGACCAAATTGTATCGTAAAGTAGTTTTACAAAATGCGATTGGCGGATAGTAGGTCAATTGAATTCATATAGTTTATGATTCGAGTGTCAAGAGCATTAAAGCTTAATGAGTTTCGATGTAAGATATATAGTTTTGTTTGAATTAACGATGATTTATTTTTGACGTAAAGTAAATATAATTTCTTGTTTAATTTTACCATGACCGTTATCCGGTTGCCATTACAAAATATGGTAAGTATTGTGAGAGTCTATGAATAGTTTCGTAACGAGTATTAATTAGTGGTAATTGTAAGAAGCTTATACTGCTTTATATAGTGCTTTATATTTGTATGTTAACTCTATTGTGGGAGCGTACTAAAAGGTTGAGGTTTTAAGGACGACCTTATGGGCCAGTTGGCGATGACCTTGCCTGCCGATCGAGTGATCCCGAGTTCATTAACCGACCGAAACATACATTTGTGACACAAATGTTTGTCCTCGGTCGTAAGTCTGTGTCACTGGAGTACGAATATGTCCACGCTACTCGCACGGAATCGTAGTGCGGGGGTGTGCGTAGGAGCGGTTTTTATTGTAACTGTGAAATAACACAAATATTTGAATTTTACTCAGTCATGTACAATAATTTATGTATTCAGCATATTCAGCAGCGTTTATAAACTATATTTGTATACTCCTGAAGTCAAGACATGCCAGTCAATAAATAACAAAACGATTGTTGTTAACGTGCCAGATCCAATGTCGCTGTTAATCTTTACACTTCCTTTCAGTGAAAACTTGTATACGATACTTATCGCGTACGCAACTTCCGTTTACTAGTATTATTTAATACCTACTTGAATTTTGCAAACAGTGTACAGGCGGTAAACAAGTACAGTTACTATTTCTAAAATTTCATCGATTTATTCGGCTATTTAATGAAGTAGATGATGATTGAAAAATTAATGCTGGTTCATTAACGAACGTAATTACGTAGTTTCTTCGTTTAGTTTTCACACAAATTAAGTTTATAAAATCATTACATACGAGATCGGATATTTAATTTTATGAAATTTCATATATTTCGACTGTTTGAAAGTAAGTGAATATAACTTTTCTAAACAATATTTTATATTACTGCAATTGATATGGAGATATCAGAAGTATAAAGGAGTTAAATTGCGACTGCTTGAAGTTTTTAAAATGTGTTTTGTATCGGCGCGGTATTCAGAATTCGTGTTGAACTTACTGTAAAATGGTCCGTTTGTTTCCGACATGCTTTAAAGTTTATCCAGGTTTCAGGGATTATCGTATGGGTATTTATGTAATCAATGAGACCTATATGTGCGTATTTTTCCACAATTTTATGGAATAGTTTCAAAGCAAATGAAGTAAATGTGATTGTTTATTTTTTATGTGATGCACTTTAATCTTTTTTATTTTTCACTTACCTTCCAATATAGCCTCTAAAATTAGAATTCGTCAATTACGGTATTACGTTAATCTTTAGAACACTGAATTATATATGTGTTAAATATAATTCCTTATTTCGATTAAGAGAAAGACTGGTGTAATAGACAAATAGACAGACACGCGAGTGATTTTTCAAGATTTTTATTTTTAATCGAGCTTACCATATTCCAATTATATGACATATTTCGTATTTCACATAAAAAAAATATACAATAACGTGTCAGTTAAATAAATTAAAATTACAATGCTATAAAAATGTAAAATTTTATTACTCTAATTTTTTTCCCAAATTTAATCGATTTTAAACTTTGAATTTGGAACAGACTATAACATTAAAAATAAAATTTGGGAATAAAAATGTAATCTTCGCATTTCAAATCGGATCATTTCATTGGATAACGAACCACCTACGCGGATTTTAGTGAGGTAATTAAATGTTTTTTTGATGTCATTGTATTTTACCAAATTGATTATCTGTTACTTCTACCTAGGAGCCGGAGAAGTATCCTCCACGCACCTTTTTTATTTCAAAATTAGATACATATTAGAAACTAATTATCTCCGAGTTTGGTGAAGAAAAACAGTGAGAGTCTGTGATATAAAGCTGTATAGAAACACACACAGCCACAAGCACACATAGCCAGTCGTATATCGCTATATGATAACTTGAACAATGGTATCTCTTTACATTCGTAGTGATAAGTTTCTTCGTGACACACTTTCCGTAATGTAAGCGATAAGTCGACTAGCTTCTTAGAAGCACTTCTCAGCAATTAAATAACCGACTGATTTGAATAAGCAGTTCCTTAACAATTAAGAAGATAACAAAGTAATTATGTAGATTTGCGGTCAGTAGAGATCGCTTTGCTAAGACAGAGCTAAAATTAGATCATAGAATTTTAGTTGAATTTTTATAGGTAAAAACCGTTGCTACATACTTAAATTGGGCACGACAACGCTTTAGATACCAAAAACAATAAAATTACAATTCACCTCCTTCACTTCTTTTATCGGAAAAAGGAATCAACCATTTTAAGTAAATTCAGACTTGGTTGGTAGTAGAATAGTTGACTGTTCCATGATTTTAAATTACCTTTGGTCTTGCTGATGTCCATGGGCAACGGTGACCACTTACCGTCAGGTGGCTCGTCTGCTCGTTTGTCGGCTATAAACATAAAACAAAAAATACCACCATATTCTACTCGTTCGACACCTATCGACATTAAAAGGCAATTTAGTGGTATACAAAAACATTCAAATTAATTCTACATTGCATTCATTACATTGCTGCATTGATACTGAGTTTCTCTAGATTAATTCTCACAAGTAAGTGATAAGCACCGACCGAGTTTAACATTCATCAGATAACATCGAGGCGGTGATTCTGCATTACTCAGATTAATAATAACTTTAGCGACCCAAATTCCCGTCACTTCTGTTTATGCGTTTCGCATACTTTAATCAAAAAAGTACTCGGACATGCACCAAAAACCTTGTTTCGTTATTCTGCTAAAAATATTATGATATCGTGTTTGATAATAATTATAATCATAGGTATATTTGATATAATTATTTTTTCTCGACGTGTTTTTAAAAAATATGTAGATTATGTCTCGAAATTGTAAAGGTTAATTTTAATAACATAGGGGAATTTATAAAATTGATATTATTTAATAATATTTAACATTTTATACCTGAGAAAATAATACAAATCACGGGTTACGACATGTCATCTGACAGCACAATTTTATTATATTTTATGAACAAGTGACCCGCTCTTTCGCTTCAGGAAATGTGATACTTCACAAACATCAATCGCACTGGACACAATTGTTTCATGTTAATATCAGGCGTCTATAACTTTTCATGTTTATTAAAATTACCAAAATTTTTCTCGTAAAACAGCATGAAAATGCACTAAACTTTGTGATTATCACGTTTACACAGACAGACAAACAGATTGTTTTCTACTGGCAGTAGTCATGTAGTTATGTTTAAAGAATCATCTTCGAATTTGATTTCACCACTTATATTTTTAATAATTAAAATTTTTAACAACAGCAAGAGTTTTCTAGCAACCCTCTTTCAATCATTACAATATATGAGCGCTTTAATAATAGCGATAACTAGAAGCTACAGCACTCTAATATTTCGGAGTACAGTAACCAAAGGGTTGATTTTCCAGTGTCTATCTCCATTACCTCATTAGCCGGGCCGCGGGGTATTCGACGTAAAAGTTAATGGGGAATCCCATTATCCTGTCTGGATGTCGTAAGCCCGGCGATAACACGCGCTCCTCTGCTTACCCGCGCTCATCGGATTAAATTAATTTGCACGGTTCAGCTTATCGAAGTACTTACGTCCATGTGGATATGTAGAGATTGTTTAACGACGAAACATAGAGAAAGGAAATGCCGCTAATATTACGAAATACGAATAACTTACAAAAATTCAAATACCGCACCTTTAAAATTATCTACAAAACACTTTATAGTATGAAAATTGGATTATGTAATTAATTTGAATTAAAGTTGTGTCTTCTTCAACCTAATTTATTTTATTTCTTTTAAAAGTAAATTTCCGAGTATTAGTTTATATAAATATTTTGCACAAGTATTGTATTAAATAGCGACTCTGTACTCACTTACTTTACTAGTGATCCTGTCTAAAAAGTGTTTTGGGGTCAGTCTCAAAAAGAACTAGAATAGCATTGATGTCTTATGTCTATACATTAAAAAATGCCAAAATAAATAAGTATGTCTGTATGTATTTGATAACAGAAGTGTAGAATCCTCCAAATTGCAGCTTACATACCGCGAAAGCTCGCCAACACAATCCGCATTCAGACAATGGTTAGTGAAACTGAAAGCTTGCCACAAACAACGCGCCATAGGAAACGAGACATTCATCATGTTTAGTATTGGAACAGTTTAAGCTGGTGTCAGAGCTGTACTTGGCATTCAATGGTGGCCGGAAGTGCCAACGGCCAGGGATTTGCGGATTATAGCGGCCCGCTCTATATAAGGTCTCGCCATTATGCTGCAGCGGTCATAACCCCGCGTACACGACGCCGCGCCGAACGGCAACGTATGCGAAATGTTAATTTTTATGATAATTTTTTTCAACGCACTTACTTAGAGCGATGTATAAAATTTTAAATGAAGGTAAATGTTACGTTATCGTAATGTATTCCATAGGTATGGAGTAACCGTTAGGTAATTGTTTTTATTTCTATTATACATACGAGTAATATACGTAAATGTATATAGTAAAGGGTAAGTGTCGTCGAATAGTTTTTTTAAGAAGAAGTATTTAATATGGACAATAAATATTATAGATTTTATAACAAATTGAATAATTAACAACAGTTCACTACTTTACACTTTATAATATTTACACATGAGGTCACAGGAAAGTTACAATTAAATACAATAAATAAAAAAAACACATCGGATAGTAAAATTCGACGTTTTACTGATTTGACTATAAAATTTACGTTACGAATATTATTAGGAAGTCATTGGTTAGCGGTTCCCCGTTTGTAATCAACATTACAACTCGTTACCGTCCCACCGCTGGGCACGGGTCTTCTCTCACAATGAGTGATTAAGACCATACTACGTCTGAGACAAGTCCATGAGCGATGGTAAACATCTATCATTTCGCGACTGCTGTTCTCGTACACCGACAATTACCATAAAAAAATGTATATAGTTATTTTCATCGATCTAATATAGCAATATCAGCCGCAGTTGGGGTTTGAAAATGTTGAACTTCTTAGTACTTTTCTGCTTTCGACGACAAAAATGTGTAGGTACAACTTTTATCATTTATAGTAACACTAGTCAACCACATTGGAGGTCTTCGAGAGGGTCAAGAGTTTCGACAATGGGACAATCTATTAATTTCTGTAAATTAAATAAACTAGTAGAACAATGGTTATTTTATCTAAGATCAGTAAACAGACAACGAAACGGTAATTATCCCAGTATAACGATCACAAAATTGCTGGGTGCAATTACATCTTAAATAATTATGACATAATGTAGTTACTCGAAGTTGGAAGTGAGAAACGAGTTTACAGGCCATCAATTAATTGATATAATTTTTTAAATTACTTAACAACTCTAAAGTCGATCGCCCAAATATAATTTTAGAAGCATTAATACTAATATATTTATATGTAATAAAAAAAATTATAATAGTTTTTCAACCCCAAAACTGAGTTATATGAAATAAATTACTCTATCACTTCTATTGAACTTATCTAATGTGCATTAGTTTTGTAAGATTTTTTGCACCACTTTTAACTATTTTATTATTGTCCGTCTAAGTCTAAATAGATACAATTACACATGTTTGTAGAAAACAGTCGTGCATAGAAGTTTAAACTTAGGGCGGCATTACGTCTACCACAGATATGCAATCTAACTTATAATAATATAGACCTTAAATTTTTGAAATCCCTTTACCTCGTCCACGTATTTACATTGACATCGAACGTAATTTTTTTTTTCATTATCAAATCATCACCACTCACCATCAGATGGTATCACATGATTGTAGTCAAACATTCACTTATTTTCTATAAAACAAATTATCCAATCAAACTACACGTAAAATTGTATTCTTTACTTATATGATTTGAAAACTTCCCTAGTCAAATCCATTAGGAAGATAGCAATGGTTCTACACCCATAAACAATATGGAGTTTTGTTGAGATTTTCAGAAGATCAACGACTAACATCGTATCTTGTAAACGATCGAATCAACCCCAGTCTATGTGCGAATGATGCCCTTGGAAACCTACCCTTATTGGAAGCGCGCTTAATTCAAACCCCATGTTTAAATTTATGGTTCTCCCCTCATCCATGCAATCTGCGAATACCATAGCGACCCTATGTGGGACTTGTTATTGAATTTTTTGACATTCAAATTTCCCGTTCTTTCGGGGAACAATCGTCAGAATGACATAAGAATCCAAAACCGACGTCGATTTAACATAAATTTTAGCACAAAGAAATATATTGGTAACTTTCAGTTTAGGTGAAATCATTCCGCTTGTTTTATTCTATATTCTATATCTATAAGTATAGTTAATTATTAAATGAATCGCTTTTCGTACATGAAGGATATAAGAGAAAATCTATTATAAGGGACCTTTGTTAACTCAAAAGAACCCAAAACAATAGTTGTTAGATTTTTCGTCTGTTCGTCTGTGCGTTTGTGCGCGGTAATCTCAGAAACGGTTTAACCGATATCGTCATGGTTTTCACTAATGTACGGCGGTAAGCATCACTTAACATTTAAAGTTAGTATCATTGCAATCTGTCCATAAATAAAAAAAATAATAAATTAAAAATTAATATATTTCTAATTCACAGAACGAAAAAAACCCCAGTCCATACAATTTTAAGCGTAGGGGGTAATTTTTCTTAAGCGAAGCGAGGGCGGTTTGCTGGTAGAAAAATATAACGCTAAGATTACTACATAATTTAATATTGATTTAATTTTTTTATAATCACATACTATAATAATTGACGATATCATAAATATAACTAAATAGCGGCCCGCCCCGGCTTCCCACGAGTGTACTTTATCAATAGTATCCACAGCGTATGTGATGAAAGAAATTTTAAGCAATTTTTTTACACCTTGGTTCACGATACCGAAGTTTCAGCAAGGATCCCTTATTTTTTCTAGTAACAAATATAGCCTATGTTACTCAGGGATAATATAGCATTCTAATGGTGAAAGAATTTTTAAAATCGGTTCAGTAGCTTTTGAGTTTATTCGTTACAAACATACAAAAATACAAAGCTTTCCTTTTTATAATATTAGTATAGAAGAAGCGCATTGACTATATTTCATCAAATACTATTATACTATGCCTAATTTTTGTTATTCAAATCTACTTTATTCAGGTCAAATGAATTGTTTGCATACAACTAATTCCGTACACCTCTCATTGTACGGTGCATGTTTGGAAACGGTAGCCCGACGTAGCTTTGAAATGATGATCTGAACAGTAAAGTTAAGGAAAATCTCCCTGAGCCCTGTGAAACGGCTTGCACACACTGCACTAGGTAGACACCCGTATGTTCAAGCGACATTCTCGCAGCTTCCTATAAAGATTGTAGAACAGTTTTACTACTATAGTGCTTTGAACTAAGCCGATCAACAATGTAATGCAGTTAGTACACGTACCAACCGAACACTAAAACAAATTGCTCCATAAATTGTAGTGAAGCGCTGCAATTTGGTCCTGGCACGAATACAGTCGTATCCCGGCATCTCTCGTTTAATGGACTCGCAACTTAATAAAACGCCCAGAGAATTACGGTATAACATACATGCATGGCATGGCATAAAAAACAGATGGCATGCATTCCGAAACTTAATATCGTATTTACTCTTATAAGATTTTATGTTATAATTTACATTAAATTTCATAGATTAAGTGATGCTTACCGCAATACATTAGTGAAAATCATAACGAAATCCGTTGAACCATTTCTTAGTTTAGCGCGCACAACTGCACGGAAAAACAGACAAAAATTCTAACTACTATTGTTTTTGGTTCTATTGCGTTAATAAATGTTCCTAATAATAATTTTCTCAAGTATATTTAAGTAACAGGGTAATTCACGTAAATTGTAATGCGACCCATATTTATCTATCATCATAATATCAATCATCTTATAAAAAAAACTAAAAACAATATTAATAAGTGAGTCCCTCTTTTCCATCTTGTCTGGTACCGCGTTGGTGATATTTTCAGTGTTACGGACGTGCAGGAGCGGGGTTGATCAGTTACCATCAAGTGGTCGGACTTCATTGTCGGCCATTGACATTAACAAGTTATTCCGCCTCTTTTTTTAAAAAAACTGCTTATAGTTAAGATATTGTACAAATGAATTCTTTTGATATAAGTCTCCAAAAACAGATTTTCTTTCGATTTTCGTAATTGTTAATAAAAATGCAATTCACGTTACTGATAATTTTATACATATACTGAATATTAATTATGATTAATTTACTTCCCTGGATGTTTATTAATACTAAGATTACTAAGAGAGAAATGCTCATGAGTTTAACTATTTTTTTCAATTCATTTATGTTTATTATTTAATCAATATATTATTATTAGACTCGACAATTTCATTTTCATCGAAATACGACTTGTGTAAATCCAAGCGCGATTTACGAAAAACGAAAAGACCTTTAAATTCGCGGGCTCATGGAAGCAATCACATCAAGAAGATTAACAGTTACAATATAAAGAAACGCCCCATTATTTGACATTCGTAATGCATGACTTGGCACAGTTCATACGACATGCACATCTAATATTTATGGGTAGTTCCGGTACTGCCATTTTGTTATAAAACCACATTATATCACATTCAGTGAGAACAGGAAACTGTGTTTAAGTGGTAAGTTAAAAAGTACTATTACGTTTTTATTAAACCTGCTTCAGAGACAAGAAAAAAAGGAAGCAACTAGGTAAATGTAACTCATTTAAAATGTACTAATTTAACTAAATATTCATATTCACTTTCGCACTTCGATAAATATTTTCTAAGTAGATAAATAAAGAGAAATACTTAAATTTTATATCAATACGTTTTAAATTACTCTGGCGGTAAATTTGTAACGGTACGCATTAAATTAATATAATGAAACTTATGACAGACAAAAATTAATATAATAGAACCTGGGACCGAATTTAATTCTCATTAACCTCCTTCAAACAAGGGGAGGTTCTCAATTGTTTTGTATTTTTTTTTGTTGTTACCTCAGAACTCCACCATTTATTAACCAATATGGAAATCTCCTTTTTTCTTGTTTGAGAGGGAATATTGGCCGTTTGGTCCCAGTTAAATTTGAAGAAAAAATACCACCCTTAAGGGTAAAACATGATTTGATAAAATTAAGAAATTCACCTTCTTCAAATTGAAGCCGGTTTGGTTTTTTTATGTTAAAATATTTACTTTTCATTGAAGGTAGCGGTGATTCCGATGTGATTTCCATATAACATTGAAATAAATAATGATAAGGTTGTTTGTTACTTTTTGCGGTAATTAAGGATAACAGCATCAAAATCACAGCCCCGTGACATACTGAGCTCGAGTTTCCTCTTAAAATG
The DNA here is from genome assembly GCA_003671415.1 of Megathymus violae. NCBI lineage: Eukaryota > Metazoa > Arthropoda > Insecta > Lepidoptera > Hesperiidae > Megathymus > Megathymus violae. The sequence continues at coordinate 2,410,502 of PDGT01000015.1, read as the reverse complement.
AGAAATGTCTTAAATCGTCTTAAAATGAGAAGAATAAAAGACAGACCACAACGCCGACCAAGGTACCGATACAAACTTCTCAAACCATTGAGGATATTCCGTAACACAGAGGTATGCAGGTTTTCTCACCAAGTTTTCCCTCATCGAGGCAAGTAATAATTTAAATGTAAGAAGACAATAATTTTAGATGTTTTTAATAATAGCAGATTTCGATATCGGTTTCTTGTGCGGTACCGAAGTTACTAAGACTGCTGCATATGTATGTACTGTGAATGAGAAAAAATTATAATTCTTTAAACAATTTAAAAAATACAATAGTGATGTAGTTAAATCAATAAGCCTTATTTACAACGAATGTATGTAATTATGAGCAAAAAATTTCCATTATCAACGCGATACATAACTATAGACTTAATTAGCTGACTGCCAAATTAACAGCCGCTATCAATTAATTATCGTACATCGATTTGTAATTGCACGTAGAACATGCATTTACATCATATAAGTATCTGAGGCATGCACTGTACAGATCATACACCTTTAGGCTATTTGCACATACAGACTCAGAAGCGAACAGCGTGTAAAATAATCACCAACTACCAATTAAATATTTGTAATATCTATAGCTGGAAAATTATATAGTGAACGTTGCTAATGGAACTACAAAACCATCACTAATGCGTTGCGGGCTAAGCAAAGATCGGAGAACCCGCATTTAATTGACTGTTGAAACACGTTAAAAAATTCACGGTTATTTGTTAGAGTGAGAGAGCGAGATTGGTACTAGGCAAAACAGGCAGTTAGCAAGGCTTGGTGCTATGTCCTCTTTCGCTGTTCAGTGGGGTGCACCACAAGCATAGGTAGGTAGGCTTGGACTTAAAGATGAAACGAGTCGTCTTTATCCATAATAATTAATTTAAAATTAGTAAATAAACCTTCAAAAGGTTAGGCAGAACATTTCAAAAGGTTAATACAAAGCAGTATTACCTTAGAAAATACACATTATTAATATTTTGCAATGGTATTTGTTCCTGATCTCAGTGGCAAGACTTTAGTAAGTTTACATAAATAACACCGAAAAATCATTTATATTTTATCGTTTCTCGTTTCCCATAGCGCAGCTTGATTTTTCGGTGAATGATCCTCGTGAGCTTTTGATATATCGACAACGCGGATAGTTGAGCTTTTAATGGAGTACCTGCTCCAATATCGATATATCACACATTTCATTTTAACAGATAAAAATAATAAATTATAATAATATAATCTTTTTTCATTTGACAAATAATCTGGCTTTTTATGATTTCACTACAAACTATATAGTGATAGAATTACATCCAACAACAAGAAAATTTATCTGAAAATACGGTTACATATTATGTATTTACTTTTAAGTTTAGTCACGGGCACAATCGACAGTCAATAACATTATATCCGATTGTAAATATCTGATAACCAAGCAGACGGGACGGTCCGGTGACATCCATATTATCAAAGGCATCTCTAACATGTTGACAGTTGAAAAGGAAGCCAAGAAATACTGATATATTTCATGGTTGATTTAGCAACTGGAAGGGATAGAAAAAGATGGACTGCTGATTCGGTAAACACACACTCGGATGTAATACACTCAGCACAAGGATTCCTTTCTATATCATGCAAAATTCAATATCAATCCTCTATTAACAATTAAGTTAATATCCAATCATGGTAATGTATAATGTGTTGCTATCGAAATGAAGACAATGGAGACAACAATGAAGGCATAATAACAATAAATTCCGGTACTTGAGCGAATTGACTAATGAATTTCAAGTATCGACAAATTAATTCGTAAGGGAATACGATAGTCTTATACTGTTTGTTAATAGTTTATTACAATAAATACAGTAATTGACACGTACCATTAATCTCTGGATTCAAGAATAAAGATAAAGATCGACGCGTAATAACATGCTTCGGTCCAGAACTCGTTTGAAACGATCAACTCTAGTATTACATTATACCTATTTGTTTGAAAAGGACACGAGTCAGTTACTATGTAACGTTACAGCAGACGAATTCAAAATGATGATAAATTATAGTTATGATAAAAATTTAGATCGCCCAAACTGCGACAAGGCCGATTTTAATACGTTTTGTAGAATTCTTCAGCGTATATCTGCATGTTACTGTCAGAAAGTTCATACTGAAATTCTCTGATACTGATGCCAAATTTTACAGGGCTAAAAATTAATTCATTACGGAAAGTAAAAGCTGATTGCAAAATATATTAGAATTAGAATACTTGCGGCATGTTATGATGATAGTTTTGACATCTTACTTTACAATATACATAATATATTTACATATATCATTACCGAATAAAAATAGAATTCTTAAAGGCGCATAAGTGTTCGAAATCTTAATTATCAATATTCGAAATATAAAGCCAGATCAAAACAATACCAAAGTCTTAGCTCATTCATATTTTTTTTCTTTTCTAAGCAATACTACATCGTAACTGATTTGCCTTGAATTGAGCACTGACGCAGATTTTCCGAAGCCCCGAAGTCACAGATTGTAGGACGGAAAAATTAATAGTATACGATGTACTACTAGTCAGCTAGTTTTTATGGGACGATTATATTTTTTTGTCAAATCTTTAGCATATAACATATCATGTATTATTCATAATAATATAATATAAAATAATGTATACTCTCCAAACAAAACAATTAATAATCTATGATGTATTCCATGTCATTAATACCAATAAAGTACAGCAGTTGTTCCCTTAAAACTTAGTTATGAATTTTTACAAAACTTCATGAGCAAACATAGGTCACAACGGCCACTGCGCGACCAGAGTTTATAAAATGCATATGGTATATTTATTATACATTTTCCGTCAGAGTTGTGAACTAATTTTCTTGAATTGCTTCATATATACGTATGTGTTATTCTAAAGTAATTCGCGTAAATTTTACTGCGAAATAGAGATTATTGAGAACGCTGATTATTGTCGCTCGCCCTGTCAGTCACTATCTATAGAAATTCTAAGTGCAGTAAGCATAAATCATTGCCGTTTTGAGAGGAAAAGTAAATGTTACTGGTTAAACGAACAAGGAACGATTTCTAGTAATCTGTAAGGGATTCCGTTTTGTCTAGGTAAACAGAAAAATTCTGAAGTGCGTATCGCACGCACAGTCACGAGTTCCGTGGTTCAGATTAATTTATCATCATTATCATTTTATTGCCAACAAAATATTAGATTGCATTTCAGGGTCAAAGTTACTGAAATCATACTAAATTACTGTAACATTTTTACTTACTTAATTTTAACTACAAATATATTGCCAATGGTTTGCGAATAAAATAAAATAAAATTAATTAACACTCACATCTTTAGGATTCGAAATGTTGCGAGTGGCAACGATACACACATATATATGTATGAGACATCAGAAACAACATAAGCACGAGTACAAGCATCTGTCTACCATCTGTTCTCGCTGTTCCGACCGAGAATCGAACTCGGTTAACCCTCAGCACTGCTTCAACTACAACGCTCTAATTGTAACATCTGCAGACAAATGAACACGATGAAATTATAAACATTTCTCTATTTGGCTGCGGTACCCTAACAAGCACTTAAGCAGAGCGATAGATCCGATCCAACCTGCTGGTTGTAGGCAGACCAGTTTTAGAAGTTAATAGTGTTACACTAGGATTTATGTCGCACTTGCAAACGTGTTGAAATACCGTGATTTAATGACAGCAAAGGAGCAATTCTAAAACGCATTATCCGATGGAATTGTGGTTAAGAAATAGTTGTAGAGTATAATTTTATACTTACTTTAAATGAAGTTGTCATATATAGATACGTGGTAGTAAGTCCACATTACACTGTTAATTATTTATAAGCGAATTATTGTTAGACTTTTGTGAGTATTACCAATGGAAAACAAACCCATTAGGATGACTGGCGTTTCTGTTTGTCTATTCGGCTTTCACAGCCTCTTCTCCTAATTGGCTCAACGAAGAATATTAAAATTAGAAACAGTTAAGTGCCCAACCAGAGGCGTATACTGTAAATATACGAATTGTAAAATATGAATGGGAAGCAGAGTCGGTTTAAGCAGAATTCAAGTGAGCTGGTGAAAAGTCCATCAATAATTATGTGGTAAAATTAGTATACCATCTATTAACATTCATTATGGAATGTATATTGTGGCGCGAGTCTAGTTATAAACCTAAGCCATGAATAATATTTTGGATGTAAAATAAAATATGTTTCAAAACACGTTAAAGGGTTTTAAATATTGTTCATCAGCATTTACATGAAAAACATTTACATTTAAGTGCAATCATTATATTAAAAATTCCATTGATACTCTCCCAAGGAAGAATTAAAGCGCTCAAAACTCCAGGTCTTTTGTGGACTGCAAGTTATCGACAACAATAAGTAACGTCTATTTACTTCTATGCTGAATGTCATTATTTTCTAAGGCCTAGAAGGAAAAATACTGAAAGATTGATGTGGTAACTCCAATCTGTATACAATTACTACAACACATCAAACCCATATTATGACCTAACGATGGCTTGACGTAAGTTCACACAAAACGCCTTTGCATTTTATACAGAAAAAGGCTATTCAATTTATTTCATTCAGAATTTTCGCAACCTGTTGTTATTGCTAGAAGATAAAGGTTAATTCTGAATTCCGATGGCTGTCGAGCTAACTAATTAAGCTACTAATGAGTTACTATAATATAAATTTGTGTGTATGTTGTTTAAAATCACATTACATTAGGAAATAAATAACACAGTTTATGGTTGTTATTGGGTTTTAAATAATCACAAATACATAAAATACGAATTAATTTATAAACCCGTCAGTGTTTTATGCTGTTGCTGAGTTACTTCGGGTGAAGTAATATACCGTGTGCAACATAGGCCGCGTGTTGTGTAATAAATAAGGAGTCATAATTATTATCGTTTATTTAACACATTTTATTCCAATTGTGACTCGCCATATCAGGTACCGCAACGGACCTGTCGGTAAATTAAAAGCATCTTGAAACCACCAGCGTGTAAATATTTATGATAGTAATTAGTTATTAATTATTGATTAGGGGTACTTGGTATTCAGTTTTGCTTGTATGATTTTTGGTAGTAAAATTATAATTCAATTTAAAGCTAAGATTATGCTTAGGTAAAAAAAAGTAAAATTACTTTAATTTTATTTCATAATATGGCCGCGAAAAGTTTTCATTGATTTTTTTAATGAAATCTAGAATTATTGCGGTATTAGAAAAAAAGTAGTCATTACTTACCATCATTTGACGGCCCCGTAGCCCAGTTGGTAGTGACCCTGCCTGCCGAGCGTGGGGTCCCGGGTTCGATTCCAGGCCGGGGCAGATATTTATGTGACAGATAAATGTTTGTTCTCGGGTCATGGGTGTTTGTGATGTGATAATTGTGTATGTCCATGCCACCCGCAACACAGGGAATCCTAGTGCGGGGGTGTGAGTGTGTAAACGTTTATTTATTTATTTATTTATTTACTATGAAAGATAATCCTAATCATTTCAGTCATCTTAAATCACCACGCTTGGTATTATTATATGTTACTCACAATAATTCCTACCTCCTTACCTACCTACTAATAGTATCATGGTTGCTTTAACATCAAAATTTGCATACCTAGTTGATGATACCTATTAGATAGTGTTGATAGCATGCTAATAGCGAAATAGAGTGGAGTTTTAAATAGTACTTTCCATCTAATGAGATGAATTACAAGTTGTGATCATGGATCGACGGGTTTTCTATTGGTACGAGTATAAACACTCAGCTCGATGCTGTTTATAGAAGATTTTATCCAGTTTAATTGAAGCGTAAAGGCACTAGGATAGGAACCAGTATTCATTTAGATGCAAAACAGCCAAACGGGACGGCCGCAGTCTCTTAGCAAGAAGTAGGTATGTTTGTACAGTAGTTTTTGAACGGTTTTAATATATGTACACCGGGATATGTTTAGCAAAATAAAAGTGGATGCGCAATTTTTTTTTTTTTTTGGTTAACTGGCATCAGTTGAAGAAAACCCATTGTTATTTTTACAAATGGTTTACAGATACAAAACATTTATTGGATATTTTTAACAGATATTTTATAAATCTTTTTTTACTCCATTTATTCTTTCTGTGGCAAATTTACCTAGGTTTACGCATTAGAAACTTATTTATTTATAACGGGTAAACTATTATTAGGTAGCGCCTAAAAAATCTTCACAACAACATTTATTTTTCTATTCTACAGTTTCCTATTGTATAAATTCATTCCTTGATTATAAGGTAAAGTTAAGGTAAAATACATTTCTGAATTTCAGTATTTCATTTCAGTTTCATTATAAGTATATAAACTAATAATGCATCCGCTAAGTAAAACGTAGTTGTAAAGAACTACTCGTAAATGCAGAAAAATTACTTTTAAAATATTTTAAAAATAGAATTCATCCTACCTTAAAAAACAAAGTCAGAACTTAGTCATTACTCGTTATCGACAAGATCTGTCGCGACGGAAGCGCGATTGCCAAGGTCGCATATCAGAAGCGGCGACGCGCAACGACCCATTGTTTTACACTGCCACTAGCGTTTTTTATTCCATTCTTCTATTTAGGTAACAAGTTGTATGAAATTTGCATAATGATGCGGTAATTACGAAATAATGCAAGTCGGTTGACTTCTCGTTGAAATGGTGCGTGAAAATCTTTGTGTTGGCAATTCTGCTTGATAGGGTAAAACCGTAACTTAGACTCACTTATGCAGCGTTCACCACTAGTGGAAAGAATTCTCAAGCGCTTTTATGCTTCAAAATACACGTTAAAATAACGGTACCGCAAGGGTAATTAGATAAGTAAAAATAACAACATGATTTAATTGTCTACCATTTCCACTCGCACGGATTGCACGGCCCACTGATGTTGGTCAGAAGAGCTCAACGTGCACTCAAACAAATACCATCAAATGTTATGTTATTTCTTCGTTGTCCATAAACACGACATTAGATTACATACATTATTTTAAATTATTACTTTTTTATTTATGGTCGGATTGAGATGAAACTTACTTTAAATAGTAAGTGATGCTTACTACAATGCATTAGTGAAAACCAAAACGTTATCCGTTAAGCCGTTTTCCAGATTAGCGCGAACAAAGGTACAGACAGATAATAATTCTAGCAACTTTCGTTTTGGGTTCTATTGCGTTAATAAAGACCCCTAATAACAGTTATTCTCATACATCCTTCATGTACAGAAAATGATCAGTTAGAAATTTATTATATCTATAGATTGAGATTCATCGTAGTCGTTTTGGAAAATCAAATAATAAAAATCACGGAGAAACTTTTGTTGATTTGTTGTAAATTTTACATATAAATACGTAATCACAAATGTCAACCAACCTTTAAAGCTCCTCGACATAGTTCTAATGATGCTTTAAAATACAAACCTTTTTCATTTTTTTTTATTTCATATAATCTACGTATAAACTAGCAATCAACGACACAGCGGACGGAACATAATTCAAACGTGGAGCAAATTAAATCTCGCTAACAGGAACAGCTAGCGGTATTCGAAATCGACCAACAGTTATTATTTACTAAACAACTTGGTAATTTGTTTCCTTTCTGAAAACACCAAAGTAAAGTACTGACCATACCGAAGACTCTAACGAAATATTGATACATAAAATACAAAAGAAAGAAAAATTCCTGAGGAAACTTGCATACCTGAGAGTTCTTCATAATGTTCTTAAAGGTGTGTGGGTGTGTGTGTGTGTGATGCCTATCAATTTTTACTTGATCAGACTTGAAAGTGAAAATATTTAAATGACAATATTGTCATGTAAAATTTATGAAACCAGACGTTTCTATAGCGTACTTTAAAGTATAAATAACATTGTCATGTCCATATTTTTCTTTACAAACTACATATGTATATATTAAATGCTCAAATCCCATACGACTATCCATGTTACGAAAACAGTTGATGGGATGAATGTTAACTTATTTCTTCATAACTTCTCATATCTATAACGTAATGAAACAACATCGAACTTAATGACTTATCAGCAAAATTTAAATGTAAAATTTTAATAGATTGTTTATCTTTTATATGCCAACAAACGGGTAATGGGCACCGGGCTCTTCTCTCGACCAGCCAAGGCTAACAATGCAAATATTTGTAAACAATTTATCGTCGCTTTAATAATGAAAATCAAGTCAAAGGTATTAGGTTATTGGGCCTATTCGAATCTTAATTACGAGACATCGATGCATGTAACAATCTGTACCGATAGCGTAATTGGTTCAAAAACAAATGTTCGATTTGACTCACTTCCGTTGTCAGCTGCGAAACTTATTAGGTACATCGAGCGACGATTGCACATAGTTTGATTGGAGCTTAATGCAGTTTCACATCAATTCCAATTCCACTCAACTCGATAGTCCCTTGTTTGACCCGAACGCCCGAAGTTTCCCGCTCCCGCAGCGTCAAACTACTGAAATTTAAATTGCTTGGTTAGATTGCTACGTCAAATCACTGAGGGTCTACAGCTTACTTAAGATGATAACCAAAGATAAATATGTTCATACAGAAAAAAGGGACCACGAACTATCAGCCACGGGTAGTAAACTAGCAAGTTTATAGGAACCGAACATAAATGCTCCGATACATTAGTATCAAATTACGGATGCATGCGAAGGAACTGTACAGATACAGGGAAAATTACCGCCGTAGATGATATCAGTATTGTCTTTATTACTTATGTCTACGTGATACGGAGGTTGAGTACAGATACTCATGCGCTTTATACATTATCCAACCGGCCTCGTTACAGTTAAGGCCTAGATCAGATTTCATATGACAAGGGCGTGATCATAACAGGGTGTCTCAATTATCACCAACCACAAATTGAAAATGACGTAAATATTTTAGCAGATCTGATGTTTTAAGTGGTATAACTTTATTGTCGTCACTTTAACATTAATCTGACTTTTTATTATGTTCCCTGGTGCTCCAGGTGCTCCAATATAAACCTCCAAGGCAAGCTGTCTTGAACTACAAGCTTCATCGCACACTACGATTTCTCTTCGCTTTTCTGTAAGTACGATGCGATACTAAGACCTTTAGAAACAAACAAAGTAAAGGAAGTTTTAGATAGCCAAGGTGGTTTTTGAGAAGGTTAAATCTAGGGAGTGACATAAATCACCTGTCACCTGTGTACATTTCTTCTTGAATTTTGTCATTACTAAGAAAATGTTACTTTATCTAGGACCCACAGGTTATTGAAAGACGTTCAAATTTTTTATTTTTATTTTGTAGGAGATTCCAATCCAAATCTTGCTATGGAATATAATCAAAGTCTGTTCAGAGCTCGTGATCAATTCATTTCTGTTTGCAGCTCTTAATCTACTTAATGGGATATTATTGGAATCTTCCTAAAATGTTCCGGTTCAAATATTTTATTAGGTCGGAGATACCGAGAATTAGGCAATGTGACACCTTTTTACCAAGCTCCGGGATTGGCAGGAAATTTATTCGACGAATCCTTTCAAGCATCCATTTAGCAGCACTAATTTAACATACTGTTAATAGTGACGTATTGTAGCCCTGCCTGTCGTGCGAAGGGTCAAAAGTTAGATTACTAGTCGGGGCACACCTGTATTTTAACAATAAATATTTCTTTTCATGTTCAGAGATTGGTCAATTCATTAGAATTTCTTCTTCCCGTATCAAGTATTTTGATGCTAAGACATGAACATATGAGCGTTCCTTATTTATTTATAATAAACAGGAGTTATTATGTTCAAGAAATTACAATATAATGCATGTGAACCTCGTGTGGCTCACGGACAAGGCGCGAGCTCAGCGAGTCTGCCTCGAGAGTGCAAGGTCAAACTGCAGTGCAGCCGTTTGGCCGCGCCTAGACGAGTGTATCGATCGCACCTCACTCTACGCACACGTCCGCGTGCGGTAACCGTCCGTGTCGAATTAGGATATAGGAACTAAGGATGTGACACATCTCATTCATAAATAGAAGTGGAAGTCATTGAGATACTGAGAATCTTTAAAGGAGAACAAAAAGTTTATAGTTAAATCTTTTAATAGAGAGATGGCGAACTAAGTAGACAGTTTGTCAAACTTTACATACAAAAGTTTTAAATTGTATCATATTTGCAAATTTTGCAAAATTGAGTTGCTATATAAAATTGGCTTACATTTTCAGTTTTAAAAACAACGCAATTTTTTTTTTGTTTTTACAAAAGCAACTGAGTCGCGATTACGAACTCTGGATGATTTTCGCAATATGTTTGCAGCTACTTTTATTTCACTGTAGCGCAGAGAGTCCCCTTAAACCTTCAGGGAATTAATCGCAGCGGCGAAACCTTAAAGCTTACTATTGGCTGCAGACGCTACAGTTTACGAGTCACTATTAAAATATCTATTGATTTTCAAATTCTAGACATTCCCTAATTCTGTATAATTATGTAAATATTATTAACCAAAGTAGTCTAACTGGTATTTTTATCCGTTTGTTAAAGCGGATATGAAATGCTGATCTTTTTAATAATAATGTATATAATTTTTTAAATTTATATAATAATAATAATAATTTCTATGAATGTATTATCAAGACGTATTATTAAGCCTGTATGTAAGTTACACAATGTACTTAATAAACGGATAAATGAATTTACTTGTTGTAGACGGTAAGTAAATATTACATTAAAATTTTTATAGAAACGAGCAGATGGTAAGTGATCATTGCCACATGTAGACATCCGTAACAACGACACCCGAAACATTATATGTATTAAGATAATTACGAATTATTCTATGCTAAAATTGTATAAACATCTACATATTCAGAACAAGATATCCATTTGGGTATCAAGAACACGTATAATAGCTGCTAACAAGCCAGACCCGCGAATCAATTCCAGAACCCTTCGTTGAGGAGGCGGGCTTAACCGAACGGGACTGGAATGTTAGAATGGAACCGAATATAGAATAATCTCATGAAATTACTGTTATACTAAAATTATTTCATAAAAACTTCGTACTTGCAATAATTCTTAGAGTCAATGAATTAATCTCGGCGCCAGTACTCACCGAGTGTTATCGAGTTATTCAAAACAAAACGGTTTTGATGTTGTGAATAAATTAATGTCATTGATATTCACATCATATCTAATTACCATTGACTACGTAACTAGCGAACGCGTAGGACAAATATCGTTGTTCCGTTCAGTTGGAAGTACGTAAATGCAAATAGCTTGAGGGTTCAATACATGAGATGATAAAACTCAACGTTAATGAGATCGCTCTTCATCTATCTATCTATCACAGGATTCCTACAGATCAAGTAATCGGAGATCAATTAATCGATCAAAAATTATCCGTAAATAATCGAATTCTGATTTGGACAGCTACTTTTAGGTGGAAAATTAAAAAAAATCTAAATAGAAAATAGCCCAAATTTTAAAACAGAATGCCGTTTATTTGAAGAAAATTACAAAACCATAATCCGTGATATGTTATATTTCAGGGCAAATACCCGTAAATACGGTACCCAATCGATGTAACTACGTTTTGAACATGATCGATGTTTCGGCATTGACATCGCCAAATATGTACTGACTCCTCAACAAAGCTCATTCATGTTTTATTCTATACGCGCCCGAGAGTAATATTTGCGGTAAGTACACTAAACAGCAATACTATGTGATTACCATCTCAGCCTTCACGCCAAATAAGGTCAAGTATTTGGATATGGTCATGGATTTTAGTTTATTTTGCAACCAAATAACGTACTGGTTAACATAAATGTCTGTTTGTTTATCACTTTTTCCAGATTCAAATAATTTGCGAATTTAGGGACAATTGAGGGCTAAAGGGGGTTCCATCCATTCTTCAATCCAAGCCAGATAACACGTAGTCACAATGGATCCTACTGAACAACGTCCGCCGCCATAGACAACGGTCCATAGACCGGTCTTAAGAGACCACTCAAATTAATCCTGATGGTACCCAATCTCGCGCCTATCTACCACGCTCCTTTCAGAAACAACCATCGATGTTTTTCAGGTCTTTCGGTTGCAATAACAGAGAGCCAGTTATAAGCGGGTTCCTCGCCCACCTTTTAATCGCATCGCTGCGTATAAAAGCGCCTCACGCCTATTACTCACAGGCGGGGGTGCGCTGTGTGTAAACGAGTGCCGCGGGCGTCCAGGGTCCAGGCGTACTATCAAGGTCAGATGCGTTCACTCGTATACGCAGATCTTCGTCTGTATATTCGTCGTTCATTTAAATTGTACCCTTATAAAGGTACGGTTTATGACGGAAACAGATTATTTTTAATTTAATTATATTAATGATATTTATAGTAACAGTTTAGAAGATTAAACGTTGATCTCACTGTACTTTACGCATTTATAATTGGCGAATGAACAATCATTCGCTACATCATACATAAGTATGAAAAATTATTTATCGCTTGCCTTGACGAAGGAATAATAAATACATCGTGAGATAACCTGCATATCTCTGAAGTCTCCATAATGTTCTCCGAGGTCTGTGAAGTCTGCCAATCTTCATTTGGTTTGTCTCGCGTACCTGTCTTTACTCCTCACATTGTAAGGAGGTCAGAGCCCACTGGATTGTGGGTATTTTTCGTTAAGGTTCAGAGATCAATGCCTAACAATAATATAGAATAACGGCTACTAAATACATAATATAGATAAATAATGTAGCCTATTCATAAACTATAGATATACTATAGAACTATAGAGTTCATACATATTTTGAAAGAAACTAATAAAAACTTAAGTTTGATTCAAAATTAAGTAGGTACTATTTTTATAAATTTCAATAGGATTCGTTTATATAATGCTTCAAATTAGCAAAATCAAATACGAGCACAGGCAATATAATTGTTGTTTCCTTTAAAGAAGCACATAAAAAATTCCGCAATTTGTTCGTGTTATTCTCAACGGATAACGAAAGGTTAATTGGTTAATCCCATGATTAATACGATTCCATTTTAAGGTTATTGGATGGTAATAACTACATGCATGTATCGTCCGCGAACGGCAGGGCTACTTGATTAAACTTTATGAATAAATAATTTTTTTTAATGTTTCGCACGTAACTGCACAATTTAAACCCTTATAAAATCCCTCGAGTGTGTCTGTAAATCCCTTTACCAGACCCTGTTTACTGATATCACTTACGACTGTATTATATAAATCTCGATGACTTTATAGATGACTTCATAGATCAAAACTCGTAGGTAATAACGTGCTCCTGCCGTTTAGTTTCGGGTTTGATCCCGACCGGGGCAAATTTAATATTTTTTCATTCGGTCCTGCGTGATGTCTTGTGTTTGTATCTATAATACCTGTAAGCCAAAGCATTGACAGACAATAATTATAAATGTTTATAAATAATTATTATTATCAAATGACTGAACACGGTAATCAAAGTAACAATAACCTTTACAGGCCAATTAGAGGTGGCGTTGCCACGGCTGCGATGCCCACCGATAGAGACCCTACATTGCGAAGCTCCTTTTGAAATATGCATTGTTGCAGCTGACACCTAATTGATCTCGTGAGATTGAGATCTTGTCTCCACAACAACGAACTTCGTGCGATGAAACTCAGTAACAACGCAATTTATCTTAGTAAATTATATCACTAGCATGGTAGTTATTTTATATATTTCATTCGTTTTTTTTAAATATTTTATGTTCATGTCAGATATCCATACTTTTTTGTGTAAACAATCATCATAGTCCTCAAAGCAAAATTAAAGGTTATAATCATAAACGAACCATACAAAGGGTACAGGATGATATTAACCAATTAAGTCACAATCTCAAAATACCTGTACTGTTATACATGTCTGAATATATGTGAAATAAGTGGTATCAATATCAATGGTAATAATAGGGGACAATATACCACAGTAAAAGAAGTATCAACCTAGTTTCCGATACAGCCCCGTTGGGCCAAACCTGTGTATAAACCTTCACAGATCATTCACGACATTATATCGTTTCTAATTACAATGAAGTTACACATTTTCGCAAATATTATACGTGTAAATATATTAAATATTAAAATCATAATAAAATTGTGCTCCATAATTTCCTAATTCTATTCATACTTTCCAATTTTAAAGTCTCAAAATTAATTGAAAATACTAAACTTTTAAATAAACATTATTTTCATTTATTTTTCTTTTATCATCAAATTACTATTTGTCTTATCTATCTTTCTTATTCCTTTTACGTATTAAATGTTAGGGACAAAACAGATTTCGTAAAAATTAATACAACTGCAACTTTGCACAAACATGACTGCTTCGATCGCTTCTCGCTTGATCGCTAGCGATGTCGGAAGCGGGTACATAAAATGCAGGTCTAAGGTCCCGGCTTCTACTCCGGGTCGAGCGAAACGCTTGATATTTGTACCTACGGCACGAGTTGCATCGCTCTGCAATTCGTGATGCGATACTACGAATTATTTCTTTAATTTATTGTCTTGAACGCTGCGTTCGACATCATAATTTGAACATACAATATTCTGTATAGTAATTTATTGTACAGAGTGAAACTTTTTGTCGGTACTACCACTAAATATCAATAAATAAATAGTAATCCTACTCGTGATATTCTGCATTCTTCTCGTTCCCTCGGAATGTAATTTTCTAGAAGTTTCACTTCTACCGTGTGTGAACAACATACACCCATTTTCTGTATTCTTTAAAATTGATGGATTTAATACTGAAATTATTTTATTTGAAATTGTAATTTGAAATAAATAAATGAGCAGAGGATAAGGTCCTTCGTGTAACGTATGTCAACGATGTCATTCCCCGATGATCCGTCTAGTCTAGTCGTTTCCAACAATTAACATAAAAATATGAACAAAATAAATAACGTATATTAACACTTAAAATTTTATATAGTAAAGAAAGCTAAAAAATGTTTAGCCTATTATAGAAGTTAGGAGTATATCAAAATGTATCAGGTCATTACTATCGTCGGTAAACTGGCTGATAGAGTAGAGAAGGGATCAGGCAATCGGTTCTGCTCGACGATGCGGGGTGACACGTCATTAGGACCGAGTCGGTCTACGGAGGCGCCCAATTACACCAACAATACATACTTAAGTATAAAATAAATACGATACACTTTCCACAACATACAAGCTTACGGTTTTCTTTAAAATAAACAAATTAATACGCTGTCACATTGTGCTTTGCTTTCTTGTATAGACTAATTAAGTAGGTGATTCCCCCGCCCGCCGTCATTCAATTTCTGGTGCCACTGGTTGTAGATCACTACGAATGGCGACAGGTTACGCGTTTCTTCCGTTCCAGACTTCCTCAGTACCAAAGTCAGCCGTGTTTATTTGTTTATTTAACCTTTATTGACCACAGTAAAACATACATTAATGCATTGTTTACCAGCTAACCATTGTACGAAATAGACAAGCGCGGAAAGCGCTAAGCGTTTTGATTATATGACGTTGAAGCAGTAGCAATTGGGAAACGTCAGAGAGATCACTCATTTTCTGTGGCGGGAAATGTGAAATATTAAGATACATAAACAACACCCAAATGAAAACAAACTCCAGAATGTAAATATAATTAATTCATGGAGACTTTGACAGCCTGCAAATTTTTAAGCGACGCCTATCTTATCGATCTTTCGTACACTAAACAAAGTTGTTTGGTGGATGTTCTCCAGTCAAAACTAATATCGAAAACTTAATGTAAAAACAAATTATAGAAAATTTATCAGTGAATATCAAACGAGTCTTGAATGCAGCAGAACCTCATCGTAGGAGCAATAAAGTATGAGACATAGTTAGTCGCAAATAACTCCGGCACATTGTAACGCCACGCATAAAGAACCATAACCACTCACATCGTTAAATTTAACAAAGCTAACGCCTGTTTTCACTCGCTAACCACTCTTTCAATGATATATACCAGGAAAAAATCTCGTATCAAACTTAATAAGAATTAATAAGGATCAAATGTATAACACAATATCGCTATTCAAGTATGTCTGTGTATGTTATAAATTTTCTAAGATACATAAAAAAATTGATGCGATTTGACCTATTTTATTTAAAGGTGGCATATAACATAATGTTCTCAGATATGTGTGAAGTCTGCCAATGCACGGCGGTATTAAAGCCATGATAAACCCTTCCCATTGTGAGAGTAGACCCGCGCCCAACAGCGAGATAATTAATGGTCGTAATGAGAATGATGATAAATATCAAATAATTGCTGACACCCTCGCATTGGAACTACCTACGTTATATTGAGTTTTTTTATTTATTACAATTGTCTGGGGAACTTCCACCGCCGATACTCTCCGTTCAGGGTTTCAGCAATACTTAAAAATTTGCAATAAAACAATGTCTTCGTAAAGGACACTTATATTCGAAAGATCGATGACCTGAAAAAAGAATTTACCTAACACAAATATCTACCCAAGCGCGGGACCCAGGGACTCTTGTCATATTACATGTTATGTTATGTTAAAAGATACTGAAGCATTTGTTTTGTTACTAAATATTATGTTACGTTATTTTAAGCAGGTAGGTAACAGTGACTTTTAAAAAATTTACATTATAATTTTCTCATTATGTCCAAAACAATTTAAATTTAATGCGCGTACGTAATATGCGTTATAGACATTTTTATTTGTTTCATTTCCTAGACTATGAAATGACTAAAATTGCCTTGAGATTGATGACGAATGTACCTCATTAATTACAGACATTTCCGTCACTATGACATTTAAAATATAGGTATTCTAACTCCTAATTGAGTAGAATAAAACTCTGAAATCATCCGTCATCACTGTACTAAGTAACGCCTTTGAAAATGACAACACAAGTATATGGACGTATCTCATCTCGTCGCCTTTAAATCTAGCGACATGAGACTGAAAGTTAATTGAATACAATATCATCATGATAAGCTTAATGTATAAGGTAATATTCAAATTAGAGAGATGTTATTATACTACGAGTACGACGGAAAAAATTGGCTGGTAATTGCTGATGTCTCGAAAAATTTAAGTACCGTATAGCCGACCTGTGGAAATATTAAAGTCTGTGAAGACGTAACATTGTTTACCGACATCATTAAGATTAGTGCGTGGGCTTCTTCTGGAATTTTGGTTTGGTTCGGAACTCATTTCAATCGACATTCAATCATTCCGATCTCTTCAGTATGTTTGGATTCAAAACTAGACCTTCATATTCGGCAAGGTCATTACCAACCAACTAACATCGCGATGACACCCGTTTCGGACACCTACAAATGACACTACCAAGTTTAGGCGGCGCAAATGCGGGAACGTTAGTGTGTGTGTTAATGGACTGTTTACGTATGAATTGTCGCATGGGCCCTTTTAGTATTGATAATACATTATATTGTAACAAGTTACAGAATACAAGGTTACTTGTACATTGACAGTGGGGTGTTGGTAAAGTTCGTAGGTGCTAATCGTAGTGTAGGCAATAATTGGCAATCAAGATTTATGGTGAGTGAAGAGAGCGGCGAATAGGCTTTTATATGTTAATCCGTACAACATATTAGATTTCATCACCGCTTACTATCAGATGGGATTGTTGTCAAGCATTAACTTATTTTATGCAAAGATAAGGTATAAAATTATTTATATTTTACTGGTAATACGCACTCGAATCAACAAACATAATAAACGTTTACACACTCATAAACGCTCACACACCGCACTAGGATTCCCTGTGTTGGGGGTGCCATGGACATACACAAATATGACATCACAAACACCCATGACCGGAGAACAAACATTTATCTGTCACATAAATGTCTGCCCCGGCCGGGAATCGAATCCAGCACCCCTCGCTCGGCAAGCAGGGTCACTACCAACTGGGCTATGGGGTCGTCAAATCGTTAGGTTAACACCGAAACAATTATTTCTCATTTTATCAGACGTTTTATAGTTTTTTTTTCATATGTATCCCATACACCAAGCCTTGCTTGTGAATGTTCTGTATATTAGAAAAAACAGCCAGAAAGTTGGTACATTATCTTATGAGACTATCGCGTTCACATAAACAGACATTGTTTTAAATTATGTAACGATAAGAAAAAGTAGATTCGCTTTAATTAGTTATGATAAATATTAATTAAGAGAATAATTAATACAGATATTAATCTAGATAACTTTTTTAACAGTCTCAATTTATATCGAATTAATACAATTAGAAGAGCCAATATTTCACACTGTATCTGAAATTGTAAATGGACGCATATAATCCGGAGGTTAACATAAAAGAATTTTTTTTTAACTATACACTAGTTACAAAGTATAACCGATTATTTGATTCATCATTGGTTCAAAAATTTACTTTTCAGTTATTAAATAAACATGGGTAGACGAATAAACATAATGTCTGGCTGACATTATTTGACGAAATATAAAAATAGCTGTGATATATTTATGTAGTCAATAATTTTTATGAATATAAATAGATCTGTTCCCACAACATAAAAAATAAATTTAGTATGGAAGTTCTATCAAAAAAAGAAAGGAAAAAGAAAAGTCATAAGTCTTAATTGTTTCTCAGAAGCTATTACAATAAATGTTTTTTTTTAATTCATAGACAATTAATACAATTTGTAATATACTGAACCTCAAAGAGATACAGATTGAAACAAAACAACTGATTAACAATATATCTCGGTATAAAGTGACATAGCCATTGCCGGCACGGCCTTGTCAGGCCTTCAGTGTCGGCTTCCATTGCACTACACGTGAACAGCCTTTATGGTAACCGATTATCATTCAAATTTACCGCACAATCCTGTTAAACAATCCGGTTATTTGCATATGTGTTGGACTGGATAAGTAGTGACTTCCGTGGATAGAATGACAATACATCACAAACGTATCAGAAGAACGACATAATTGATATTTTAACGTTTATTTGTCTGTCGAACAACGGGTCCCGGGTTTAATCCTTGAGGCATGTATTTATATTAATATTAAATGCTTATTTAGTGTATTTATGTATATACTATTGGCTACGCTATCCATTATGTATGTCTGTCAATTATCTGAATTCTTCAACTCTGCCAACGACTGACTCTCTGAAATCCTACAAAGTAAATCGTATACAGGTGACGTAAAAACTCATCCTTCTAATGCGCATGGTGTAGTTTTGTGCTGAGCTAAATGTACATTGGTATCTGTAACTTTAACAATTCCCAGACATCCATGACATGATTGACCGGTGTATGTCCTATTTCACGGCATACCAGGTAAACAGTATTAAAATTCGACCACCCACATATTATGTAGGTGTAAGCCATCATACAAGGAGATGTTCACTTTTCATGACATGAATTTAAAGCCGTCAAGTAATGACAGATATACGATGTAGAGGTTTGATAAGACTTAGCTACGTGTACAGTTGTTACTTTAACCGGTTTGCAAGGACGACAGTTTTTAACAGTCACGATGAATCATTGTTGTAGAAGGTCTAAATTTAGCGGTGACTTATGTTTTTTTAAGCTGAACTTGTATTGAATATAACTGTTTCAATGTTAGAATATAATTCCTAAAAATACTTATGTTCAAAGTTTTTTTTTCTCAAAGCATGTCAAGAAACATATATGACTAACAATAAAAAACACGAACATCGCGAATACAAATATTTATAAAAAAAAACTTCTTTAATTGGTAAAAAGGATTTTACGAAGTAAAGACGAATTAAACTTATGATAAGGGATGCGGTATAAATAATAGTATAGGGTAAAACAGTATAGAAACTTAATCTTATATATCTAAATATTAGAATTTGAATTGAAAATATTCAATTTATGATTTCAAAGAATTTTGCTGGAATAATAATATATTTGAGGCGTACTTAGAGCAACTAAAGAAAATGAGTAGAATATCTTATTATAAATTTTAGATTCAAATTATATAATTAACACTATGTCTGTATATAAAACAAACGATCTATTAGTAATAGTAATATAGTGGATTGGTATAAAATGAAATAAAACAAAATGTATCTGAGGTTGATTTTTTACATACACTTATCGAAAGTTCAAATACGCTATCGCTTCAACATTAACCTTATCGTGAGTGGTCCTGGAAGAAGAAGCGGCAAAAAACTACCAATGAGTTTTTATGCTTACACACAGTTACAAAAAGCACATATTACTACTCATATTTAACTCACGTCCAGAGCCTTATCTTTAAAAAAATCAACTAGTTTATAATAATCTTTCTTCATAAGAAAAGTACTTGATAACAGGTAAGTTTTTAATTATACATACTGCAGTACATTTATTTCCATCAATTATAATGGAATTTTATTATAAATTTTTACACATCTACCCATGATGATGAAGATTTCTTAGTGTTAAATTTGGTGCAACCAGTTTTGCCTTTTTCCTAGTATTACTCTGGCTTACTAAAACTATCAGCGTATTTTAACGTACATATAAACTAGTTGTAAGTCTAATCTTAAATCTAAGTTTCTTTTTAGAGTAACAAAATCAAGTTAAGGCCATAGTCACTTTAAGGCGCGTATTTATTATAGCGTTAGTCTTAAACAAGTCGTTGAACTACCACACATATTTTATTGAAAATATCCAGATCCAAGCAAACATCGACTTATATAGTATATCAATAACAGAACGCGTTTAAGATTACTCCAGCTGTAACCAGCCACGATGGTATCATAGCAGTTTATTAAGCGTCACTTAAAACATGATAAAATTTTATTGAATAAATTTTCTTGATTATTTTCTGTTCCATTCCAAATAATATTAGATGTAATTAATGGCCGTCACTCTGCTAGATAATCAGAGTTCAGCAAGGACAACTATTTAACCCACAACTAATCTGATCGGGTTGTAACGGTTCAGTGGTTATTTAAAAAGCAAATTGAAATATGAAATCATTTTATTACAATAATATTACTATCCGTTTGTTTCTACACTCAATTTTTTGGCGCATGCAATTGATTCTGATGTGGTTTTCACTGCTGCTTACAAAATTCAGAGTGGTATATACAATGGATTTGTATTGTAATCTCAGTTTATGGTAAGCGAAACAGGCGCCTAATGTTTTTTTTTTGTTAATATCCATCAGTTGAGCAGATGGGTCAACTAATATTGGATGGTTACTGGGTATAATGGAAACTCTTTAGTCCACATTTAACATCTATACTCATTTTATAAGGAGATTGCGAATTTGTGCCTTTGTATATATATGCGGAAAGTAATCTCCGAAACCTCAGCATGTATCAGAAAAATTATTTTACAATTTTAAAAGCACTTTATTTCCGATGGACATATGCTTTAAATCGTGTAAATATAATTTTATTTCAATTTTAGTACTCGTGTGAAGTCGGCGTGGACCGTTAACACATCATAAAGTTACAAGTATATATCATAAACCGTTTCAGACATTTTTGGTTCCATAAATAGCAACGCGTTAAAAGATATCTTCAGAAAATATGAACACGAATAAATAATCGCAACAGAACCGTTATAGACCTAGACGTAATATCGGAAACAATACGGCGAAATGCATCGTTGACCAGAACACTGGCTGGGCCCTTCGGCGATTCGTTAGTCGTCAGTGTACACGCGGCGTAATGACATGAAGATTTGAACGATACCGAGCATACGGTGAAAGTATGACGACAGAACATCGACTACGTACCGCTGTTCCGCGTGGTCCAAGCAACAAAACATTGAGGCTTTATGAACAAATTATAATAGAAGATAATAAACATTCAATTTCATACAGAAAACAAAAAGTGTATTAATTGACAATTTCTAAGCATATACAAATACAGGAAGTATTAGGTAATAAAATTGTTGATGCGATAGTATACAAAAAGCTAAAAAAACCTTCTCTATAAAAGCAACTTTTTGTAGGTTAAGTGTCTAGGCTAGGTTAGGTTCCTTTTATTTGTTATTCGGGAATGTATAAAAGATATAATAATCGGTATATATCATAACCTCAATAATTATTTGATACATGCGAGAAAGCTCAGGGGTCTCAAGTGAACACTATATCAACTTTTCTCGACACACATACACAAAACTACAACCCATTACCGATTCACTTCAAGATCCCAGTGTCTTCCCACAGCTGAAAAGGCGTGAGGCTCTTTAAAGCCGGATGCACTTGAATATTCACATTTATTCGTCTCATGAGACGAGTGCCCACTGGTTTTAGAGGTTCAACTCGTTGGCGAAAGGTATTGATTAGATGTAATTTAAGGTAGTTTTCAAATTTAAAGACATATTTATAATGAAAAAGCTCATATGAGAGATAAAAAGGATATATTTTCATGAAAATTAGACAAAAACAGAATTTGATTACTTAAAACTTACAATTAATATATTCGTTTATTCCTCTACACAGTGAACTATCCTATAAGACTTTATTTAAAGAAATGATAGTATAAGATACACATCGCGTCATTTTCGTCATCACATGCAAGGACCGGATCTTCCTGTTTGGACACGCATTCCGGCATACATAATAAGGGCCGGTTAGTGCTAACACAGAAGTTCATGGTCATATCACGTTATTTTTCTGGCAGCAAAGCTGGAAACTTCTGATGTTTATTGGGTATATATGGAACATGCACAAACTATGTACAAACCTAACCTAACCACCCCAAACTTGGTTTCCGTGTCTGGGTATTCAAATATAAAAACTTATATATGCTATGATGTATAAGACACCCACATTTTTACTGAAGAAAGACGAAGATTATATGTTATTTCCATTCCAATAAAATAAAATTAAATTCCACTTTATCAAATAGGATTATTTACTGGTTAGTTCAATTTCAAATTGTTTGAAATCCCTAGACAAGAAAACCTTTTTTGTAGCCAACTAGAGTGCATATCATACAAAAAATTTATATGCATATCTAAAGGGCCTACAGAACCAATAAATTTCCTACCTTAATACCATGTAAATATTATGAATACTACTCAAATAAGCAGCTCCCCTAGTTAACAAGCACCTTATGCAACTCTTAAGTTTATAAGTTAAGTCATAATTTCAAATTAGCGTTTTCCTTAAAGACTGCATATCGGAGGAAAGCTAAACCTTATTCTTGCTAAGACATCTGCATGTGAGAGGAATTGTAATACGTTTCGTTTTTCATAGTTGACAGACTCGACAAGGCTCCATTAAACCACTCGCAGCCCTGAGGTTGCAACAATATCTCTCATGGAATAGTAGGGAATATTATTTTGCGCAAACATTAAGATACGTGTTTGAGATAAACGGAAGATCGCGGCTTGTGATAGCAGACCTTCGCCTACGGCTCCATCTAGGCCGATATAAAAAAATTTATCTTGTTTCGTTGCCCGGCAGAAGTACATCTTTATTGTGAAAAATGTAAATGAAGAGAAAAAAGTGTAACCATTATTTATTCGTAATCGTAATCTGTAATCAAATAATTATAACATTTTATCAAAAGTACAGAAAATCGAGTATTATAAAAGTAATGGAACTTTTAAAGCAAAACCAGTATTGTCGAGTGATCGTGTCGCCAAAAAATATTAATACGTGTAGGTATACTTTTTTATAATGCATTATAGTATGTATAAACATCAAAAAAGCATGAAGATTATTTAACACTAAGTGTCTACTATACCCGAAAGACATCTGATTAAATACGGAAGACGGAGGCTATTAAATGAAATACCAGAAATTCCTGCTGCATTCCGCTGAAAATCCGCGCCATTTACAACCTCAGGCCTAGGGAATCCCTTAGAGATCTCTTTAAAGAAATTGATATATTAACTGTGGCATCACAAATATATATTTTAGATAATATAATGTACGTTAAAAAATACTCTGATAGGTTTCTTAGGAAGAGTAATGTTCACAGTATTAATACTAGGAGTAAGGCTAATCTGATTGTTCCAAATTTCAGACTAAGAAAAACTGGTGGCTCATTCATGGGTAGATGTGTAAATATTTATAATAAGATTCCATTAGAATTGACAGAAATGCCATATTGTAAATTTAAAACTCACGTCAAAGGCGTTCTTATGCGGAAAGGTTATTACAAACTTGATGATTACTTTCACGATAAGACTGTTTGGACATCAGTTTAATATTAAGCCAGTTTAAGTGCGTTCTATAACTGTGAGTAGAAAAAAAAAACTCCTCGGGAGTTTCTTGCCGCTTCTTCTTCCGAGACCACTCACAGTAGGGATTTGTTGAAGCGATGGCGTAGTTTGACATTCGAAAAGTGTTTGTAAAAATGCGAATAAACATTATTACATTTCATTTCGAAGGAGTCTACAGACTTCTATTAACCGCTAGCTATTATAAGGAACCAGCTATTAAAATACAGTCGGAAGCACCATGAAATTTTCACTAGTAATGTCATTTTTGGAGTAAGTCCGATTTCATTTTAGTTCAAAATAGATTCAAATCATCATCTTCATCATCATCTACATTTCACCACTCCTTTATCAGGTCCTTGACAAAACTAACAGAACGCTCGGTCTTGCTTATATCTTTCCGATCTTCTTAAGATCGTCTGCCAATTTGCACTTATAATACCAACATTGATCACATTACAAATTTCAAAAAACCAACATTCATTACTCATATCAGCATATCTATAAACCGTAAACTCATCATTCCTTCGCTTCATCCTTATACCTTGATAGTGTTTGTTCACTCACAGTAAAAGTGTCAACACTTCACTGTGAAATGTTGAAGAGTTTTATGTGTAGGAGGTGAACACTTCTGAACTCTTGCGAGAGACGAAATGAATATAGTGCTGGCGCATTGCGGAAAGGTCAGAATGAATCGAAATAAAAGCCTCACTTATATCTGTATTTTTTAAAACAGAATAATACTATACGAGTACGAGGTTTCTTAACTGTTTTGATATCGTAAAGTCGACACTTCGCTTAGGTCATTTTGTAAGATTAGATTTCATATACACCACAGATTACAGCAACTATTAAATCAAGTTGCAACTGCTAATATATCAAAATATTTCACGAGCGCTCTTCAATTGATTTCAAATCGGACATATCAAGTACGTATCAAATTTTAAAATAATATTCACTGACCTCTCAGTGACAAACAACACACAAAATGTAATTGACACAGTTTCATAAAGTACGAATATATATTGAAATAGTTATTATATACTTTAGTATTTATTATTACTAAAAAGACTTGTACGTGTAATTTACATAATATATGCGTTAGTACATTGTATTTGAAATTTTCCAGAGCCTATGTAATTATGGCGCGAATACGAAAACTGTCATGGCCGCATGTAATTTCATCGCTGCTAAAACAACAACGATATTAAGTTGAATATTTTATCTATTTAAATACAGATATTTAAGTTCCAAGTTTCACAGGTCCCACGTCAATAAAAGAACTACTTTATACCTAACGTAGTGCGCATACTAATATTTGTCTCATGACAAAAAATATTTAAAAGTTTTAACATTACGATCGATATATCAAATAAATACGTCATTCTAAAAATATATTATTCAGTATCCTTGTACTATCCTTGTACAACAACACTTGAGTATACAAATTTTCTGTATCAACAGACCTCTCACTTGAAGTATCCGTCACGCCTATCTGTCCTTGTTTCGGTTACGCGGCCGATTTCTCAAAAGACAAATCGTACAAATTTTAATTTACTCAATAATGTCATTTACATGTGTTATTTGAGTCATTAAGAAACACGAGTACCTATCGGCGACATTCGCAAGAGTCTCGAACGGGCTTGGTCAACATCTTGCTCAATAAAGCCGTGACCACTAGTGAGTATGTACGATAAGCGATGAATTAATTCAGTTCTACTTTTTGTTTTAAGCACGAAAACAAACTACCAGAAATTAATATAAAATACCGTTCTAGTATTTTAAATATTTCTAGCGAAATGCTCATAGTATTATCCTAATCTTACATTTTGCTAGTAAGAATTTTTTTGACAATATCTTTTACTTACATACAATCATAACACTACTCGTTAAAAAGTAGTAATACAATAGGTCGTTAGACGTCAAGTCAACTCGCTATGAAATGAAATAAACATAGGGCAGGTACAAAAGTATTACAGAGATTTAATTACAGTACCGAAATAATTTTGTTCCAGTGATGACTCGAGCGATCGATCGATGGATCAATCACAATGTCGATAGTTTTAAAATGTTACTCAATTTTACTTCACATTCAGTTTTATATTATGTGTACATTTATACAAAATATCTTAACATGGCTTTGCTATCTATGACTATGATGTGTGTGGGGAAAACATATTTCTTTGGTGCTTAATCAATACTGGATTTAACTTAGAATGCGCAAGCACTCTATGACATTTAATTAACATGATTAAGTTCCAAATTTAAAGTTACATGGCATATAGGCAACCAAAACGAAACTGAATTTATATTCTGTAAGAGATAATAAAACTATTCAGCGATAAGTTTTTCAAATCTAGTTATTAATAATGTACGAACCTGACTAAGATTGTAAACTAAAATTGTCTTCGACTCCCGTGGCTGATGGCAGTGACCATTTAATATTTTTAACAACCTTCCAGGTGTCTTTCACCACCTGCTCTGTTCTCCAACACGTCGCTGGAATGTTAGTATATTTTATTTCCATCAATAAAAAATGTAAACCTATTTAAACGCAGACGGCAATTTTTAAATGTCTTTCGAATTTGGCTTAAGTCCTGGCAAGGAAAACCCATATTTAGACAAACAATATAATTTGGAGCAATATTAGCTCTTTTGTATCCATTATCACGCAAAATTAAGATTTCCGTAATCATGAATGAGTGTTTATAACATAATACATGAACGTAAACGTGAAACTCTGCTTTGGAGTAAAGAAGATAAATTACATAACAATAAATACCGGTCATTGTTAAACGTTTGTGAACTTTACTGCTCTCATAATAAAGAAGTCCATATCACAAGTGCACATTGCCATCCATTTTATACTTCTGTACAATAGATACAACAGTACTGTTATAGTCGTTATATCACAAAATCAATTACTAGATAACAACTGTTTTAGTGTTTTGTTGAAAAATAAAACGAATGTATTCTTTTTGATTACATAAAACATGTTAAATAACAAATGTGCTTTGGTAGGGTTCTGTTGAAAATTATTTGTAAAAAATAAATCAGATTGGAGGTGGAAAACTGCGTGAACCAATTGTAGTAATATCGCACTGTGATGAACAAACAATATAATGAAATAACAAAGCATAGTAACACTAGAAGAATAATTTGAGCAATGGTTATTTAAATGGTTATTACATGAAGCGTTTGTTGTGGTTTGTATCAATAGTAAACGACTTGTTAGTCGGCAGTTTGATGGGTGACAGCAAATGGTAAACTCATTGTGTGTCTCAGATACTTTCCGTGTTTCAGAGATTGAGCAGGCGACCAGCGTTGCTAAATATAATTTAGGCATTCCTGATCACTAAGAGACCAATTCTGTGAAGTGTTCCACCATTGAATTGAAGCCAGATATATACCCCTTCATAGTCATAGTTCTTCAACTAAACTTATATCATTTGCGAACATTACTTCAACTGCAACTGCTACAGGTTCTCACATTTTTTGTATTAATTCTTGTTTTTATTATTTTTATTTCTATAAAATAGTGACTACCTGTCACGGTTATATTTAATCATCAAGGAAAATTATTTATACCTAATATTATATCTATGTTGCGTAATTAATAAACAGAAAATGTTTCCATCGTACTGCATTTGCATTCATAATTCTCAGTAAGTGAATTGTATAATTGTTAATGAGGAAAAATAAAGATCTTAAATCATATATAATTAAATTTCATTTTATAATACTAAAGCAAAAGAAATAAATTATACATAATATATACGAGAAACAAAACTAATAATCACCGAATAATACTAAAACATTGAATGATTGCGTAGTGATCTGTAATTTTGTTATTTGCTTTATCGTAATTATACGTGATCTCTTTAGAGTAATATTGACATCGCTATACCATTTTCATTTCGCTTCATTAAAATCATACTAAACCTTAGTTAGTAGAAACCCTGCTTAAGACAATTATTCCGCTACCAATTGACCGTAAAGTACGGGCATCGCTCAAATAAATGAAAGTGTCAGATTAACGCGAGGAAAGCACCGGATATAATAGTGATCACTTTGTATTGTACTATGTGATATTACACATGGTAGGTATGAGGCGTTGCTGCCACTACGAAACTTTCGTTCGTAATTGAAACTAGTGTAATAATCGTCAGCTGTATAACTGACAGAAATGGATTGTTCCCGAAGTCATCACGGGACCATAACGTCATGCGTAGCGATCGTATAACGGGCCACGATCTTATGTAAGAGCTGGTGAAACCGTGGCGGCCTAATTTTTTCTTTATGGATTCAAATCCATGGTTGGTTTAATAAAATAATTTTGACTGCCAGTTTGTTTATGTTCAATTTTAGAGTATTCTACAGAAGTCTATGACTTGCATAATGTATATAAGCTTACTCTGTTTGTTGTAGATAAAGGATGTTTGTTGTTAGTGTGTAAGCATTTAAAAGATATAACAGTTTAAAACAGTTACTTATGGACTTTCAGTATGTCGTATTGTGATCTACAATCGTATATACATATGTCGACTTTTTAATCGAATTCAATCGAACCGATTTTTTTATTAGTATGTAATCAATATTAGGCCGGAACAATAATATCCAAGGCCGTTTTTCTTAAAATATAGTGGGTCAAAATGTGGCAATTGTTCAAATGGACAAATATTAAAAAAGAATACTTGTAACGGTACTCTTATCTGTAAAAACCTGCGAGAGGTAGTCTCAAATCGCAACTAAACAACTATTATTTAAAAAAAATGCAGCTTCCGATATTCATACTACGTCCATAAATCTGGGAATGAGGTAAAATTTAAAACTTAGGAATTATCATCATCATGTGTAAGCGTTTATTTTTACTTTATCATCGTGGATTTTCTATGTTGTTCGTAAAATACGAATAATCCTATCATACCTAATGTCACTACACAAAGTTTCACCGTAACCATTTATAAATATTTAAAGTACTTTTATTATACTTAGCCCTAAGAGTAAAGTGTGTTTTTGAAGTTGTACTAGTTACAACTACTGCAGACTTTAAGAATTTTAGCCATTTAACATTACACAGGAAAAACATCGGTGCGCTCATACGAGATTCGACGACACGACTACCGAAGATGATTTAGGAGAGAGGATAGAGATTGCACAAACTCTAACACCTCGCTAGAGAGACCGGGCATCCATCTTCTGAACCTTTAAAATAAAAGGTGTTTCAGATTTACCACTAGATACACAACGAGCACAGAATTTTCATAATAGGGAGAAGTTAATTGATCGTGTTCCAAGTCGTCGTTCTTGCCACGAATGCAAATGTTCCCGAGCGATAGCGAATGCGCAAATCACGTTCAATTACAGGATTCGAATCTGCAGCTCCGACGACGAACGGTGAGTTTTCAATTCAATTTTATTAATTGGTTGGCGAAATCCTAACCAACAAATTTCAATAGATTTCAATTAGATTTCACTGTTACGAATTAGTAATTCAGCTTTGTTGTTAACACAATTGTTTGCGATTTATTGCACTGTTAGTTTTATTGAGAATTGTTATTTGTACAGGGATTATTGATTTTTTTGGTTCCATGGATTATTGTACAAAAAGAATATGATACCAAAAATATTATTATATTGTAATCGACATAAAATGGAACATCAAAAAAATTTATTAATCTCTGTCCGCCATTCGCACACCTTTAAAGAATCAATTCTTCTTGAAAACCTCAAACCCCTTTACTCAAACCGGAAAATAGAAAAAAATAATATACGATAATGATTAAGAATAAAAGCCTTCCCTATTACATTCTGATATTACCTAATGGTAATAATGTACCTATCGCAATATTCGCAACACTGCAAATTCAAATATGTTATAATCTATATCAAACACTAAGTAATATAATAATTGTGTGGTTCATTTTATTTTATCTATTTCATACAATTAAATTACAGGAAAAAATATATATGTATAGTGAATACAAGGGCACTACTTATTTCTAACTAGAAATTTCTTCCAGGAGGCCCAAAAATTGGAAAAGTGACACAGTAAGCCAAACTTAGTGCTTACTTAAATAATAACATATAACATAATTTTAAAAACATATAATACATATATATTTTATAAACGTTCTAATCAGATAACATAGATCATTGTCAACAAGCGTTAGCTAAATAGAAATCTAAGACGCTTTTTTCAAATAACAATAATGATTCAGAATCAGTTACAGTAGAAGGTAGCGAGTTCCACAACCTAACCACCGAACTGAAAATACTCGCTCGCGACCTCGGTTAATAAATTCTATGTTCTTAACGAATATACATTGAACACTAAAATAGACATCAAATCAAAACTATTCAATGTAACCGAAGTAATGCATTAGCAACAATACAATATATCCTTGATCTCGCAGTATACTGTGTACTTGTCTTTTGTCCTGTCAATTTACGCATGAGTGACACGCGCCAGCTCCTGTCAGTCTCGGTACGAGTCTATTGCGAGGGGAACAGCGCACCTAATAATATTGATCCTTGTGTCTGTACTGCATTTAATATGGGCTTCGCTTCTAGGGTGGCCAATTTCTAACTTATGAAATATACAAGATAAAAGTCTTATAGGAATGTGAGATTGATATGAATTACTCTTTCATTAATTTTACTTTAGCTTAGGTATCTTCTATAGTTGGCTACTATGTAGTAGTTTATTCAGGTTGACAATTTTACGATCTTGCCACCATATTCACGAATAAATTCTTCACTGTCGCCAAACAAACACAAAATTTATTCAAAATTTTCCAATGAAGTCTTTATTAAATTATTGCTTACTCTCCCTAATATTTGCAAGCCAGCAAAAAGGGCTTCATAAATGCAACAGGCATATCAAATATATCTCAAGCTATTTGAAAAATTTAATTCTTAATGCTGCGATTTGCATTTAATTGCTTGTCTAAAGGCTTCAAATCCATCCTAAAAAGAAATAAAAATATGATTAAAAGGTTTTAACTCTTAAGATTTATATTTCTAAAATAAAACATTCATTTAGCACCATTTACTTGGACTTGGAAATAAATCTAGTTAAAGTGGAAGCCATTATGAATATTAATCTACGCTTTTATAACCTAGATACAAGAAAGCAAAATCTCTCTCCTTAAACAGATAAATCCGAGCTATTACTTTGTGAGCAAGAGAACGAATAAACTATTTCAGACTCTAAAATGATTAGGCTTCATATATATTTAGTGTAAAGTATTTATCTTGTCATCGTTACCAAGTAAACGCGTTTAATTTTTCATAATTATATTAAAATGTTAATCTTTTAAATCAAATAAAATATTATTTTATTTTTTAACAAATTGAAGCAATTACTTTTAAGTCATAAAATAGAAACAATTACACTGACTGATGAGATTGTTTGAAATATTTGATTACAGAAACAAGAATAAAAAATAGCAACTGTTTCGCCATAAAACATGATCATTGTGTATAATATTTATACTATATATTTTTTTGGTTTTAAATAATAGCTTGTACAATATTTTTTGAAAAACGATATTGCAGTTGTAAAAATATTAATGACGGAACGGGGTCGCACTCTTAAAACTACTTCTAATAATTCAGCGTAGTGCATTAACTGTAACAAAGCAATAGTCTTTACTATATTCAAAAAACTGCAGAGAAAACTAGGAAACAGATGAAGTAACATTTAATTCGGAATCAATTTCAGAACCGATTACCGCAGAAATGAATTACACGCATTAAATACAATCAAGGACATACTTGCAACGGCCTGACTGTGTCCGACTGTACAAGTTGTTTGATAGCACATTACTGTCATTCCACCTCCAACGTTCAATTACAAATATACACAACCCTGCCTCGTAATAATGCCCCCAGGATATAATGACACGATGCCATGCTAACCTATGATTCTAGAGCTATGCATACTTATATTTCAGGAGACCGTAATCTTCGATAAAGCTAGTTCCGGGATTGATCGCGCCCAAAAGTAACAATTTTATATAACAATATAAGATTTAAGTATTACAATACAATTACGATTCTTGCATATTTCATAAAAAGAGAAAATACTATTAGAATAATAGCACATTAAGTAGTTGAAGTATTCAATTACAAACACGTATAATTACGTAATCACCATTGGGTAAAAACATCTTCATGATGTAGGTTATACATATTGCAACAGTAAAAATACAAATATAAATAATTTATTTGCTTAGAAGTTGAGTAGGTACAAAAAGGTCTTAATGCTAATGGGCGATGAACAGTCAACTTTAACCATAAATTTTGTATGCAAATATAAAAATTTTAAACTATCTATAATTATTGTCATTTACTATTATAAATTATCTATCATTTTTGAGGGTTATTACATATGTTAGTTCGGTAAAATACAATTTAAATGTTACAATTCCAAATAAAATGTCAAAATTTTTGGTTTAAAAATAAAATATTTTATTATCATAATAAGAGTTACAATTATGTCATGATACTGTCTTTACAAACTAATTAAATTAATATAATTCAATTGTATCAGTTATATCACATTATGAATTTCAATCAAATTATGAGTGTCAATTAAGTATGTATCAATAAAATACTATCATAATAATACAAATAATATTTGTATTACAAATATAGCATTTATACACTTGTGATATTTGTTATTAGACATATGTACATGATTCTTTGTTAAAAACTGTAACCCGATGTCGCTTCCTTTGAAAAATCAACACCCGTACGTTCACGCGATAAAATTATCAATCGAATTTATCAAGCGTTTCGTGATTTTAACGTAAACCTATCCTAGTTATTAGTAATCACCGCATGTAAATCCGTGCGGTTGTTTTTGTCATTATTGTGTTCAGACAGTAATAATCTTAAGCTACCCACTGAAGATGCACAGAAGTCATAATGACTAAAGTATACGAAACCGGAGAAAGATTTGTAGGGTCGCTGTTGTCAGTTAAACAAACCCGAGCGAAACTAATGGTGATACTTCGATACAATACATCGTTACTGCCTTCCGTGAGACCGCTGTAAACTGATCATCACAAACCAGTATAAATCCAGATTACTTAACTAACGTTGAACCATATATAGGCATGTTGCCTAACAACTAGGGTTGTCAACTGTGCATTATAATAAAGCACATTATGAAGATCTTATAACTCAGCTGGTCGTTAGTTTTCCTGTAGATTCAAGGGTCCTGGTTTGATTCCCGGCTGTAACAAATTTTTATGTGAAAACAAATTTTGTTTTCAGGTCATGGTTGTTAGTAATGTATGTAGCACACAGCGAC